>ML835239.1:44262-60527 GCA_009831015.1 Picea engelmannii | reverse complement strand
GGAAGGATTTCAAATTTCCATTACTGACACACCAGGGATAATTTTTTTTTAGGTTGTAAATGTGATAGTTTAAAATCCTTATTATTCAAATATTATAGCATTTAAATGGTAACTTTGGAATTTTACAAGAGTTTACCACTCTTTACCATTTGCTTAAAATTTGCCCAGAAAACACACACACACACACACACACACACACACACACATATTATATTTGTTTTAAATTCTTTTTCCATAATAATACATTTCTTGAAGGTAAGGTTCTCCATGGTAAAACTATGGTTTTTACCAAGGATTAATAATCTCCTATTTACATGCATCTTTCTACTATTTTTAAGGAATATTTACTAAGTCCAAATCTTTCCCCTTTTGATCTGAAAATAGGGGTCTGAATTGTGTTGATATGCAAGCACCCTCTACTCCATTAAAATAAAATTCAGGACCTTGCTCAATGTTTTAGTTGTGCAAGAGGATTTATGTGTCAAGTTTAGGCTCCTTTTAGGTGTTTATGTGTGAGGTTTTTTAAAGGTTAAATATGTTGTTTAAAGAATACAACATCAAGCATAATTTGTATCAAATAATAACCATCAAACTCACAACAACAACAACAACATGATAAAGGAGTTCACCCCTAACTGGGCTACATCTCCTTGAGCCTCTATCAATGGACTAGGCTCTCTGGGATTGGTTAGTCTATTTTCTTTTACAAGATTCTACTCAACTTGAATGGATTTATTGAATGTACCATTGGTTTCAGAATACACAAAAACCCCAAAAATGACTATTAGATCTCTGAAAACAGACCATGGCTCATTTGGGCATGACCTCTTCTACTGGTGGCCTTGAGCTTCCCTAAGATTCCCTGTGGCCAAAACACCTGTAAAAGTCCTCAAATGCCTCTGTAACCTGTTCCAATGAGTTCAGAGCATATCAATTATCCAAGAATGACTATTCAACCACTGAAAATAGACTTTGGCTCCCCTGGGCATGACCTCCTTCACTGGTGGCCCTGGGCTCCTTGGAGTTCTTTGAAACTTCCCTGTAGAAAAACCTGCAATAGAAGTCTCCAAATGTATTTGAAACCTGTACCAATGGATTCAAAACATCCAAAAACCCCTAGCTCGGCTTTTTCGGTACCTGTTTTGGCCAAGAAACGAAGAAGATAAACGTCCTACAAATTTTCTCCTTCAAGCTTGTTGTCTCTAGTTCGCCAAAACACACCTCCTATGTGAGTGTTGTGGTGGGAAATCCCCCTACGAACTAGCATTTAGGGTTATATTATGCATGCATATAAGACCGAAAGAATCCTACTTTCTACCGTCGTCCCAGACCTAATCCCCATTTCTTTTAAGAAAATACATGGTTAAACGAACATACCTTGTTTCGGACGTTCTATGTCGATCCTTCTTCACGCTTGATCACTTGTTAGAAGCTATCCTCTCAAGACTGACCTGTGTACAAAACAAACAACAAAATCTACATGCATTTTTTCTACAGATTAATGGGTTAGAGATTCAAACATATGTTCACTAAACTATGAAGAACTCATATAGTGGGATGGGAAAAACATTTCTTTATTATTAACTTCAATGAATCAACTTACAATGTTGAGACCGGCCACTGCTCCATGAACCTGATCCTGGGCTCCTCTTCAAATGTCCTCCAACTTCTTTTCTCTGTATCTCTCTTTGCACAAGGATAGCTAAAGGGTTGGGACAATAGGAATGTACAATTGGGCAAAGTTTCTTTACTATTATTCTCCTCTTCTAAATGGGACCCCTAACCCTTCTTTTATAGGCTAGAAGAAGCTAGGTATTTGGACGAACCCTTGGCCATGCATGGCCGAGAGTTTCATTTAACTCACCCAAAGCTGTGTGTTCTATCAACAACTTTCCTTTTTTCGTGCTTTTGTAGGTACACGCGGGCTGTTTTAGGTCAGCTAGCGTGTACACGCGTGCAGTAATGGAGTAGGGCGCGTGGGCCCTTATAAAAGAGGTTTTTTAAAGAGTTGTTCAACAATGTTTTGGAAAATAAGGGATCTGAGAGGGCCTGATGCCAGGTAAGCATGTATGGTGCAAATTAGGGTTATAACAGATGCCCCCTAATGTGTGAGGTCAGAAGAGCATCTGATGGCCGAAATACATTACCAATCTTTACTGATGTGTCGAACAAATGAGCCCAGGGACCAAGAACTGGGAGGCGCTGTTTTCAAAATAACAAATGTCTCACCGAGGCGGGCATACCCATGCTTGGGATAGAATCATGGCTACCAATCAAATACACCGTAGATCCATGTCAAACAACTATATAAAGTGTAGTCAAGAACAATACACAACGAAGCTACATATCGAAATCAAAAAGATATACATATAGAGTATCCATCTTCTAGAAGCTAATATGGCCTAATGGCTGGAGATGAGGTCAAGAGACAAACTGCAGAGGGGCCGAATCAGGCTTGGTGACAAACTTCCCTTGGACAACAACACGACAAATGATGAGACTCAGGCAACATGGTATTGACATAAGTTTACGAGGTAGGAGGAAACACAAACTCTCCATATGTTTGGAAGAATAACCAACCAGAGGAGGACACAACTCTATGTAGCGAGAAAAGCTTCCTAAGGTCATATTGAATCCCAGGGTTTGGTGAACAAACGGACATATGTGCTTTATCCAAGGGCGACTCATTATGCTGCTAATAAAGAAAATACTTATCCCTTCCTCTTTTTGGGGTATATTTGATTTTTTTGACTTTTTCAATAATTTTGGAAAAACGAATAAAAGAATGTTACGTTACAAAGGAGAATCAAGTGTCACAAACATACTAGTTCCAAGCATATGAAACACAGGGATGTTCAGGGAAAAGAGACATATGCAAGAGAAGGACACTCGAGAAAATCCCTCCAGGGGCCAAAGGTGTCATGACGCAGAGGCAAAGTGATATAGGGCTTGCGTATGAGGCATGCTTCATATGGTTTAGTTGAGAGCAACATGGAGTCGACATTAGGCCAAAGACATGGTTATGAAAATGCGATTAATAAAACACACAATGGTAACATCCTTCGATGTAAGTTTAACGAGCCTAGAGAAGCTAAGCTCGGTGGTTTTTCATATTTAGAGAGTCTGAAAAAATGTAAAAGGAGACTCCATGGGGGTACCTTTTTCGAAGATAGTCTAGTCGGTTCAAAAAAGGGGTAAACTAGCACCAACAAGATGTCTATTCAAAACCATTTTAACGAGTGTGATAAAGACAAGATCACTCGACCATTTTTTCATTTTTAAGGAGTCTGAAAAAAGCTTAACTATGGACTCCGTCAGGAATGTTCTTCTGGACCAGTTTAACGAGTGTGAAAGAATAAGGTCACTCGACGATCTTTTCAATTTTAGGGAGTCTTAAAAGAGCTTAACTATGGACTCCGTGGGGGTTCCTTTTTCATAGATTTAGTCCCTCAGGCCCGAAAAAAGGTTAAAATGATACCTGAGAGTACTCTTCTAGAGAACTGAAGTTCCATAGAGTATACCTTTGTTCGTACAGTTGACCGTCCGGACCAAAAAAGGGGTAAACTACCAACAGACATACATGACTTCAAATTTTAGTTTAACGAGCGTGAAAGGCCACAAGATCGCTCGATAATCTTTTCATGTTTAGAGGGTCTGAAAAGGGCTTAATAGAAGACCCGTTATAGCTTTTGGGAGTCCCGAGGGTGAGGTCAAGAGTGAAAAGGAATCATGCAAATGAGGCTTAAACTCGTAATCAGGAAAAACAACAAGGACTCCCGAGCCTACAGTGATTAGAGACATTATGGATACCATAATGCAACCAGGATCTACCTAGGGAATCCATGTTCCGGTAAGCTCTACCACAAAGTCGTGACACTTCTAAAGCAGCTATGATGGTTCCGTGTCACAACCGGATGGGATCGATCCTATGGCAAAGGAAAAAGACAACGAGATACAAAAGTCAGGGTAGAAACCTAACCTACATGCTCAAGTTGATCCTCATAATTTTTTTTTCACGGACCATCGAAAATTACCCAAAAATCCAAAAAACTGTCCCGATACCTGATCATAACCATCCCATGCAACTCTTGAGTCACTCTAAATAGTTTTTGGTTTAAAGAAAATGATACGAGAGGCGAAAAAAGTGACAAAAAGAGGCCAAAAAGTCTATAAATAGAAGATGGCAGCTCATTATCACCATTGCTGATTTGGAAATTGACTCTGGAGCCAAAAAACTCCCTTTGTCAAAAGTGGTGATTTCGGGAGCTACAGTGGACGAAACGAACTTCTGTCTGGACCAAGTAAGTACAAACTCTCTCATCTTTCATTTTGAGTCTTTCTTTTTTCTTTAGGTTTCATTTTTTGGGGCGGCATCGACCTTCAAAAGGTCGGCCCTAGGTCCATGCGGGCTGTCTCAGGATAAGCCATGTGCACATTTGAGCAGAGTAAACTCTGCACGCGTGTACACATGACTGTCACTAATACAACACGCGTGGACCCCCTTTTTGAATGGAAAAAGCTCAAAAAACAAGGGTTAACCCTCCTGAACCTTGGTGTTTTGTAGGATGTATGTCCACTAGAGAAAAAGAGAGCATGAAGAGGTTAGTGAGTTGGTCGGGGAAGACCCCAATGCTATGGCTGCCTTGATGCAATGTGGGTTACTCAAGTTCTTTTTATGTCCTTTTATGTGGGTAGAACCTAGGCTACTGAATGCCTTGGTTGACTACTGGCATCCGGATGCAGAGGCATTCATGTTAGAGGGGCAGTCACTGGTGCTCACAACTGGGGACATTTATTTTTTGACTGGCCTCTCCCGGAGAGGGGAACCAATCAACTTCCAGACTTTTCCTTTGGGGCCGCATAACATAGCAGAATTGATATGTCTTTACTGTGAGGCTGATACAGACCGCTCGAGCTCACAGGTCCCCATAAGTAAGATTACTGACTTATCGCTACAGGCGATAGTGTTTCTTATTGGGTGAATCACTGGTTCTGCGGCTCTACATCAGGTGTCTTGTGTACAAATGAACTATGTAGTCTAGTGCTTAAGCACAAATTTTTGATTGGAGTACCACCTTGCTTGAGTGTATGAAGAGGAAGTTGACAGATTGCCATTTGCGGACACATAGGAACTTTGGGTTCGGGACCATTCTGTGCTCGTTCTTCTTCTTCGAGAGTTCTGAGCTTTAGTCCTCGAGTAGTGGTACGAGGACATCATGCCTCTCTTCCTGCTGTGTGTAGATGGGCAATATAGCTACCACGACAGGGTGGTGGAAGGACTAATGAGTCCTTTGATGATGATTTCTCCACCTGGCTATCGCGACAGATCCCAGTTATCGAGGATTACCCATATGCAGGGATTGATTTTTCGAGGGATCCTGAGATACTAGTACCTCTTGGTGAGGAGCGAGGAGAGATGGGTAAGTCTCCATCATTTTTTGTTTTTGTTTAAACATATGTAATTTTTATGTTGTTTTTGTTATATATATCATTTTTTTTCTATACCAGAGTATTTGACGGATATGTGTTTGTTGTGTGCAGATGTGGGACCAGTGAGACCTGCTGACTATGCGAGGAACAAGCATCATCCTCGGCTAGGGGCTGCACCTGCCGCCACAGGGGGACCAATAGTAGCAGGGGATATTCCAGCCGGGGAGGCTGAGAGGGTATTGAGGCGAGTCGAGCGGAACTTTACTGTGCTCACTCGCACGGTCCCTATGGCAGAGATTGAGGACTTGCCACCATCTATGCAGCCTCATGTAGTGGGGGCACCATGGACATGGGTCCGGTTGTTTCGACGTTTAGCCAACGCTGTGGATCAGTATAACAGGGCCCACAGGCCCTGACCTTAGTTTGACATTTTACGTGCCACGAACACTACTTGTATATATTTTTTGAGGGCATAAGCCCCGTGACTCGTTATCAGTCATATTTTTGAGGCTCTTGCGTCCATCTGTGTACTATGGTTAATTTGTGATATTATATATTGATTTTTATGTCTTTTGTGTCTTATGGATCATGTGTGCAAAAAATGTATTTACATGTTTGTGTGAATGTTCTTTCATATGTGTGCAGGATGCCAATCTAAAATTTGATTAGCTAGATTATCTGTAACTTGGTTTAATCTCCTAGGAACACGAAAATATGTAATATAATCAAAGATTCGTTCTAAGAGACGTACCCTAAGGAATCGTCGGTGTAAAGTCAGATCATGAACCCGGTATACTCTGTTTAACTGAGACACAACCAACTGAGCGTCGATATAGACCTGGAGATGAGAGATACCAAATGACAATGCGTCATGAAGCAACTTAATGACTGCACTATACTCGGTGACATTGTTTGTGGTGTCACCTAAGCATATACCTCTGGAAGATAATAACTGCCCTTGAGGTGTAAATATTACCCAAGCTGCAGAGGCAAGCCTCTGAGTGTGCCGACTAGAATCGTCTGCATACCCAATGAACACCTTAGAATCACTTGACATCTACCACAGTGATGAAAGATAACATCAATGACACGTCCATAACACTAAAAGAAACTAGAAAGTAATAGTATAAAGACTCTTATTTCATATTTCGGGGATAGAGAGAGTCGAGGGTGGCTTATATCGAAACACCCAGTACGTGAAATCCTGAAACGCCTTTTGGATAGGTGCATGGTCATAGCCATTGGTCAGGTAGAGGAATCTTGCACCTGCCGCTATTTCTCGTGGGTGAGGTTTCATGCAAGGCATGTGGATTTGTTTCGTGGAGGTTCTAGTAGGGACCTGAAGAGCTTCCCCAGCTCCGAGAGTTGAAGAACCATTGACCAGGAGGTCAACAGACCCCGCTGAGGTGGGGGCACTGCGTCGAAAGTGATCAGGGCATGAATAATCATGCATAATGATCACAGTGGGAGCACAAGAAGATTAAGGAATCTAGGAAGAATTGAATACTTATGGGATCAACAAGAAAAATTTTTATAGGGAGAAAGAAGTTGCTGCAATTTTTGTGGCAACATGTTATGGATCATTGGGTCAGCTAGAGGAAATAATGCTTGCATGTTTGGAAGTGTTGTTGGTGATGTTGTTTCATAAGGAAGGAAGCAACATAGGGCTGAAGTGTTGGTTATAAGTTTGATAAAATAAGCATGAAAGATTCTACTACCATTAGATATTCAGGTAGTATAAAAATTTATTAATGGAAGTCATGCAGGTATGAGTTTTTATCACTCTTTTTGCATAATTGTTGAAAGGAAATTTTGGTAAGAATTTCCTCAGCCAGATTTATTTTATAAAATCACATGATTATATTATTGAATGCATACCACTGGATGTGGTAAAGGCTGGAGGCCTGTATTAATTCAAATTTTTTTAGCTTCTGAATGCACACACTGACATAATAAAATGTCACGTTAATTTGGTTATGGGGTAATAACCAAAGAATTAAAGATAAGAAATGGTTATAGGAATAAATGCCAGTAATATAGTCATGTATGAGACTAGGACCTGGTTGGATATGGAAAGGTATGGATATGGAAAGGTTATGAGCCACACAGGTACTAAAAGCTTCCTACTTTTAAATAAAACTTGGGCTGCAACCTTTTTGCTAACACTAATGAACACCACATAATTATATTCTTGGTGTAGTGTTCTGGTCGAAAAGGAAGGTCTCCAATTAATTGGGAAGACAATAGGAAGTGTGTGGAGAATGTGTCAACACATTGGCCATAATTCCAACTTATGGATGGTGAGATACATGACTGAGATAAAGAGCATTATGTAATTCAATGCAGGGTGCACTGAATAAGAATGCATTGAGAATTGCACTCATGAATAGTAAGTGATAGAATTGTATACTAAATGCAATGGTTGAATGTGTTTTGTAAGTACATGCATATATATTATTGCATGGAAATAATTGTTACTAACAACTGAAATGTTGCTAACTCATGAAGTTGAGGACATTTCAGGGAGGTGTTAGACATTGCAACAGGAAATTTGCAAGTCAAGTAGTCACATGAACATTGACTACAGGAAATTTTCTTGTTCAGAAAAATAAGTAATGAACTTACAGATATTACTGTGAACATGCATATGCATAGAATGACGAGTCGTTCTAGTTTAGTAATTTTTGGGTAATTGTGATTGAATTGCTAAGTGCAGGAAATTCTAGGATCACTGCATAAGATTTTGTACATATTGCAATTGAATTATGATGTACAGGAAATACTGATAAATTGAGATGAAGTCTTGCAGGCAAATGGTATGCAATTTGGTTCCCGTGGAAAATCACAAGGATGGATGAATTCATAATATGGCAACAACTAAGATGAATTATGAAATAGAATTTCATGTTTTGGGGGAAAAAGTTGAATTCCATTTTGAACTAAGTTGGAGTTCCTCAATGAATTCTTTTATGTTTTCTCATGATAACTGCATGTGGGTGATGCAGATGAGATGATGTTGATAAAAGTTAGAATGTTGAATACAAAGAGTAGCTCGGGAAGATGCTAATTGGAGACCTCTGAGGGAAGTTGGAACTCCTCGAGCCATGGTGCTCTGAGACTTCCGATCCGGCCTGTTGCTTAAGCCCAAGGAAAGGGAGGTGTAGTAGCCGATGGACTATACGACAGTGAAGGTGTACACTCCTGGGGTGGGACATGCATGTGGGGAGTGAGAGACCGATGGTTGGAGTGATGTTGGGGTTTGGATGGTTGGAGTGCTGTTGAGGTTTGGTACCTTGGTCTAGACCATGTTGATATGGAAGTCTTCTCAATCAAAATATAAGTATCAATTATTTATTCATTATATGTTATGTATCTTGTAATTCATATATAGTTTATAATGTTATTATAATTTTCTGTATATATATATTGCATCTATGTTCTAATTTGGCTTCTGAATGAATAGGTGTATGAGAAAAGTGTTTACGTATGTGGAGTCATAACACTACTGAGAGTTTATCAATGGATGGAACAACATGGATCTACAACCATTCGGTGCTTTCAATGAGGTTTAATTGAAGCATGTAACATGAAACAATAAGTTGAATTATTTCCTGAAGAAACTCTATTGATCCAGGTGGATATTGGTGGCCACCCACCTTTTCCAGCTGGCTCAAAACAACTTTCTAGCAATTTTGATAATTTACTATTTTTAGCAGTTTTTCGGGTCCTGAACTTCTGGAGCCGTTTTGAGGTCCTAAACGAGGTCACAAAATTTCATCATGAAAATTTGAGCAACTTTTGTAGTCCTCGGATATATCTTTCCAACGAGCTATCATACGCCTAAAACGAATATCGTATGCAAAAGTTACGACCCCGAGAAGTTGATGTACTGACTTACCCAAACGGGGCCCACATGACTTTTGGCGCTTCATCTCCTAGGGTTAGGTTTTTGGATGTTTAGGGTTTTTGAAACTCCTGTTTATTGTAAAAAGGCCTTGAGAGCCTCATTGCAATCATCTTCTTGTGAATGAGCGCAGCCGTCACATCTCTTCTCAGAGATAAGCCGCCACCATTCCAATAAGCTTGTTTTCCGCTGCATTTTACAGTTTCAACTTATTTCCTTATTGAATAGAAAACCAGTTTTACTGTATCTTTGTTATTTTGTGTTAAGAATATGGTAATAATATGTAGTCATTTTGTTCTGCTCATAAAATTTGTATCATCTATGGAATAGAGCAATTGAGTTTCAGCTGCAATATGGATACCATAATTGGTACTTGAAAGTAAAGCACCAGGTGGATAATGGGCTTCCAATAGCTAAAGATTGGAGCTTTTGAAGAATTTTTGAATTATATATGTATAAACAAGTTGCACTGAGGATAGTGAAAAAATAAGGGGAGGGGATTGTAGTATCCCCCGATAGAGCCCCAATTGTAATTATGAATTGTAAACATATTTGATAGGTTGGTGAGTTGAGTTATAATAAGCTATGAGGCTTATGTGGTGATTAGGCCAGAGAGCTTCAGATGCTAAGGCCAAGAGCCTATTTTGTATATGAAATTATGAAAAATCATTAATAAAAATATACAAATCGTTGCGTGTAGACCGACCACGAAGAAAGAGTGGTGGGGGACTAAGCTTCCACAAGGTTGGGTAAGGGAGGGGGCTAAGTGTTTGGGCCTAGGGGCTAAGCTAGGGGGATTACCTATAAAGGAATAATATTTTAATATTAATTACTGAAGGCTAAGGTGGACATGTTGAGTGCTTTCCTAAGTTCCTGGAAAATGAATGTATGCTAAGTGGAGTGCATGCGACTGCAGGAAGACATGTGTCAACTTGGGTGCATGCAGTTATAGCTGGGAAAGCCAACGCTATTGGGTTCACTTCCCATTCTGTCATCCTCCACCTGAGTTCTCTGGGATCAGGAGACGTCTGAACTGGTTTTGCCTCTGCGTCTGCATTTTTATACTCGTGCACAACGAATGAATCCCTCACGACAAGGTGGTTCGTTCTGTCCATTATTCCATCTGGGAGTCGAAACCCGAAACCTTTGTGATCAACCTCTGTATTGTTTCCTGGTCAAGCATCCTAAACTCAGTGGAAAAACCCGTGGTCTGATCCTCCGTCTATCCTGTTTTCTCTATGATCGACCTCTGCGTTGATTCCTTGTCACACACCCTAAAACTAGTGGCAAACCCGTGGACTGAGCCACATCTTCTGTGAAGCCTGAAAATTCCATAAATGTCTATGCCGTGTGTGTTATAACTGTGGGCTGTTGTGGCAATGCAGTTCCTTGGATGAGTGTGGCTTGTTGCCGTCGTCTATTCCTTGCTGAGACTTGCAGTTTTCCTCCTTGTGCTGGAACAGAGTTGAAGAAGCAGGTTGTCAGTCCTGTGTGCAACACTCTCTCCAGGTGAGAGAGGTGGTTGTGGTTGAAGAATCATGTTATTAGGCCTATGAGCGACTCTCTCCAGGTGAGAGAGTGCGCAGAGGAAACGAGAACTCCTGGAAGGGGTCCTGTAGCTACCATAAAGCTCGGATAATTCCGGTCCGACCTATTGTTGAAGCCCAAGGCAAGGGAGGTTTAGTAGTCGAAGGACTGTCCAGTGTGACTATGAAGGTGAATACTCCTGGGGTGGGACAGACATGTGGGGAATGAGATTCTGTGAGCAGTGGGCATAAGTGGCTCCTAGGAGAGAATCCATCCTCATAAACTGTGTGTCTTCCTGTTGACCTTGCCTAGTCTAGGATTCCCTTGCCCGATGGAGCTTAGTCCTAGCTCGAGGGTGACCTACTGCTGAGAGTGATGAGCAACACGGTCTATGGATGGGAGGTTCATGGAAGGTTTTCACGCAGTTGGTGGTGTTATTCCAGTTGAAAGATAAGTATACTTTATCTGCTTAATTTTATGTTATGCGTAATGCTGGAATGTTATCATGTGTTCCATTGCATGTAAGAATTGCTGTTAATTATATTTAAATTTGAATGGTAACAATAACTCTATGTTAAAATGTGTTAATTTTATTTAATGAATACTATATTTATATGTGAATATTCCGCAGTAGTGGCATTGTCCGGTCTCTCTGGAAGGCCGGGGATGCTATAGTTTGGTATCACAACTAAGTTAGAGCTGAGTAGTGGCATTGCCCAGGCCTATTGATGGCTGGGGATGTTACAGTCATGGTTTTTATAGGCACATCTTTGTGATGTTAGTACATGGTTGAGGTATACACTTGGTATATGGTGGCATATGCATGAGCCACATTCTTTGGTGCTTGGTTGAGGCACATCTCTTGGTACATAGTTGATGCCTTGGTACATGGTACATGGTATATGATAGAGGTATATGTTTGGGTGATGTTATGGTACCTACACTTGGCATATCTTATGGTACATGATTGGTGATGATAATACATATTGAGACACATCTTGGTAATGTTATGATTCATGAGTTGATGATGATATGGTACACTGCTAGAGGATCTTCTTGGTGATTTTGGTACATGGTATGGTACCCGTAATGGTACAATTTTTGGTACATGGTTGATACATGGTATGGTACATGTTTGGTACATCGTTGATGTACATGTTATGGTATAGGTTATGGTACATGGTTGATGTACATGGTATGGTACGGGTTCTGGTACATGGTATGGTACAAGTTCTGGTACATGGTTGATGTACATGGTATGGTGATGGGTTTGGTATCCATATGAGTGGATTTGGTTATAGTTGGTTGACGATGATATATTAGTGATAATGACAGTGGTAGTGACAATATTAGTGGTAATGACAGGTTAGGTCTACACTTATATTTTAGAGGGGGAGGATGGGGAAAGGAAAGGGGTTTGTAGCCTCCTTCCGATTGGTGCCGGAGAATACAGGGAGTTGGAGCTTCCTTTAGGTTGGATCCTATAAATCAGGGGGTCATAGCCTCCACTTGGTTGGATCCAGAGAACATAGTTATTTGGAGCTTCCTTCATGTTGGAGCCTATAAACTAGGGGGTTGGAGCCTTCTTCCAGTTGCGGCCGGTGAATTCATGGAGTTGTAGCTTCCTTCAAGTTAGATCCTATAAATAGGGGGTTGGAGCCTCCTTCCAGTTGGTGCTAGAGAATTTGGAAGTTGGTGCTTACTATGAATGTATTCTTGATATATATAAGAAAAAATTCTTTGGTTTTATCCTATTTGGGTTTCCACGTAAATTATGGTGTACTTTGTATCTGTGGTTGTTTATTATGCACCGATGAATGATATTTTTTATGATGCAATGATATACTAAATGCATAAGTGATAAACTATTGAATACTACTGATAAACTTGAAGTTTATATATACTGTGATTGAAAGTGGTAAAAAGTGATCATACTGATTCATCCCCCCTCTTAGTATTCCAACAATTGGTATCAGAGCAGGTCATGCAGAAACAATATAATCATTGGAAGGAAGATTATGCAATACACTAAGATTGGATTACCCAGTTTAATGGACATAACTATTCCTTTTAGAGTAGAAGGATGAAAACATATGTACATGAATAGGGATTTGATGTTTGGAAATTAGTAGTATAAATATACAAAGAGCCTACCACTCCCCCAACAAATAACGATGGAAATAAAATAATTCAAAATAATTCAAGGGCTAAAAAGGATATCCTGAATGGCCTGGTTGATTTAGTATATGTCAAGGTTATGCATTGCGATTCTACAAAGGAGATTTAGGACAAACTTCAGAATGTTTATGAAGAATATTCCAAAGTCAAGGTGGCCAAGATTTAGATTTACAGAGGTCAATTTGAACAATTTAAAATGAAGGAAGATGAAGACATTGCAACTTAATTTTTACAAGTTGATGAAACAATGAATGCAATTAAGGGACTGGGAGAAGAATTTGAAGACTCTATGATTGTTCAAAAGGTACTAATATCTCTTCCAATGAGATTATATCCAAAGATATCATCTCTATAAGAAAGAACATATCTTGATACATTGAGCATGGACGAGCTATATGGAATATTTACAACTTATGAAATGAGAACAAAACAGGAGAACCCATCCAAGAAGAAAGAGACTTTCAAAGCATCCAGAAAGACAAAGAAGAATAAAAAGTGTGATTCAAAGCCAAATTACAACTATAACAATGATTCAGACAAAGATGAAGAAATAACCAACTTTCTAAGAAAGTTGAAGAGAGGAATCAACAAGTACAAAGGTATGCTTCCCTTAAAATGTTTTAATTGTGGTAAAATTGGCTAGTTTGCAAATTAATGTCCTTATACTAAGAAGTCATATAGTGATGAAGAACATGATCCCAAGAAACAAAATAAATATCAAAAGGGAAACAAAAAATGAGATAAAAGGAAATCCTTCAAGAAAAATCTCTACTCAAGAGAAGACAGTTCCTCATCTGATGAAGATGATGAAAATGATAGTGATTCATAAAGAATACTCTTTGTGTCTACATAAGTTAATAAAATAAATCCTAAAAGTGACGAAGAAGAAGGTGAAGTGGATCTTGAGGCATAATTAATCAGTGCTTTAATTGAGCTTAAAAAAAAAAGGTAGAAAAACAAATTATTCAAAGAAGAAATCATATCCTTGAAAACCCAACTTGAAGAAGGAAAGATAATGGAAGAAGTAATACAAATCTAGATGATAAAGAAATAAAAAGAGTGCAAGAATATTGAAAGGGAAGTCATGACATTGAGAGTTGAAGTCAACAATCTCAATAAGAACTTGAAAATTTCTCAAGTGTTAGAAAACATTCTCAACAATCAAAGGCCATATAGTGAGAAATCTAGACTAGGATACAAGAATGTTCATTTTAAGGAAGGTTCAAGCTCTATGACTAAAGAAACATAACAAAATATTTATGCATAAGTTCTCAAGTGAAGGAATCATGGTCAACAAGAGTTAGAGAGGAATGAATACAAAATACCTTCTACATTCAGACAAAAATGAAACTTCAATCATTTTGAAGGAAACAACCAAAGAGAAGACTGTGATCAACCAAGGCAGGAATTTAGAGGGACTACACCACAAAGAAGATCATTCACTCTCAAGTACCAAAATTTATTTTTGGGTCATTTTTTTACATGTAATAACTTTGGACATAAAGCTATAGATTGCAGAGAATATGGAAGAAATTTTCAAACAAGAGATGATTTTGTGGCTCTCTCCAATATTGAATGTTACAAATTCCACAATTATGGTCACATATCTTGAAATTGTAGAAGCATGGTAGAGCCTCCCATGAAGGAAAACACCGATGTCAGATACAAGAAGGTTTGGAGAAGAAATGAGAAACAATAAGATAAGGTGAATGAAAAACATGTCCCAAAGATCGTACTCACAAGATTTGCAGTAGAGAAAGATCACGATGAATCTACAAGAAAGATGAATATGGTGAAGAGGAAGATGTCAAAACTCAGGAAGAAGATAAAAAGGATGTCATAATTCAGGAAGATGATGATGATGAATCCAAAGACAAAGAGGAAGATTATTTCGCATCACAATGGGTATTTTTCCGAGCCATCCAGCTTGGAGTCTCCCAATAAATATGAATATTGAAGAGGGGGAGTCTAAGTAGTAGCTCTATAGATCAAAGAACTATCTTTCAAGCACTATTATAAATTGTTTGCATATTTTGGAAAGGTAGTTTCAGAAGTGAAAAATGTCTTGTGATAGTTGGATTGTTTGAGGAGAAGCTTTTGTAACACATTCCCATGCAGGTATCAACTGATAGTTATGTAGTACACTTCTCAGGAAGAGGTTCATGATTGTACAGAGGATTCCACATATGTATTCAGGAAGGGATATATTTAGTACAAATTGTTCCAGACATGAAAATTTTGATTTACAGATTGAGAAGACAGTTTGAGAATAAAAAATATGTAATGATCAATTACAACTAAGTAGAAGAAGTATTCAAAAGAGTAAAGTGACAGATGAGTCAACATCGTGTGCAATTGTGTAGATTCATGGATATCTTTATGACATATGGATATATATGGATTCATGAGATATTTGAGAGTGGATGAAAGTAGGTGGAATCATTTAGTGAAGGAAGGAAAGTAGTGAAAGGCAAAACATGACAGGGAAAGAAAAAGGTTGAAAAGTATGGTCATTGATGTGAACTTGACAATCCATGAAGAGAGGAAATGAAGTATATACAGGAAGCCTCACATTGATCTACACGACATCTTGTAGAGAAGTCAAAGGGAGAGAAATCGTTAAAGAGAGAGACCAGATTAGAAGCATGAAGACAGGGGGAGACATACCAATAGGGGGAGTTACCATTTTACTCATGATGTCAAAGGGGGAGAAAGAGAAAGATCAAAAGAGAAAATGTAACGTCCCCAACTACCCAAGAGGGAAATTCCACTACAACTCTGATCTGTTACCAATATTTAACATACCCATCCTTCCACAGGAGGGGCATGCCAAACCAAGAACTTACCTCTTGATTGATTTCAAATATCTGATAACAATTAATTAATAAAGAAACATGAAATAATTACATGCAACGATCAAGATTCACACTACAACATAAAAGACATGCACAATATACCATGCACAATAATAACCAACACACATGCATATTATAAGTACAAATCTCAGATAGAATAATTTAATAAGCAACGAAAATAAGCAAAGGAAACCATATAAGAGAGAACTTATCTTTTATAAAAGAAGACACCAACTGGATGTAGACCAAGGATGTTCCACCCAACCATAGACACTATTGTTCCAAGTCTCAACAACAATGTCACCCCCAAGCCAGGACTATGAATCCACAAGGATGGTTCCAGAGTGTTACTTGGCTTCCGAAACTAGTCA
>ML835239.1:11876-31685 GCA_009831015.1 Picea engelmannii | reverse complement strand
ATATTATAATTTCTAGAATTTTTTGAAGTTGACCAAGCTGAAAACGTTGCAGATTTTAAACACATGTTTTTCTACACCTTGTATCTATCTTAATTTTTACTTAAAACTAAAATCTAAATATACCCTTTTGAAAAGAAGAGTTTAAGGATTATGAATATATTTTTTTCTAAAATTTTCACTGCATATTTTTAGAGATACCGATATTTCATTTCACCAAATCATCATGTCTGCTAAAAATATTATGTAGTAATTTTTTAAAAAAATTAAACAAAATTAGATAAAAATAAAGAAAATGAAAACAAATTATAGGAATTGAAAGTAGATTCAATTTTGGAAATGCTAGTGTCATTTTCGAAACCAAATTCTCAATATTTGCAGGAGTCCGCAACCTCCGAAGTTCAGTTAATCTTGGGGAAATTCTCTCGTTTTTGTTTTCAGTCCCAATTTCATCTTTTTGGCCGAAATAATCTTTCGGTCGAAACCTATATTTTAACGGAATTCGTTAAAAATAAACGTTTCAGCTGAAAAGTCTTTCGGCCGAAATATTCTTACCACAGGAAAATAATTCATCCGAAAAACATTGTACACGAATTTTGAGGGTGTCGTCATGACGTCGTTCGATTTTACGTGCAAATGTTCGGCCGAAAGTTTTTCGGCTGAAAAAAGTCCTAGCAACATTTTTTCGGCCGAAAAATTGCCGCTAGGAATTTTTGAGACCCGATTGTCACGAAAGTGTTACCCATCTTCATGATTTTACCCAGATGCCAAAGTCAAGGAGGCCAAACTTCAAACTTACAGAGGTCAATTTGAAAATTTGAAAATGAAGGAAGATGAAGACATTGCAACTTAAATTTTATGAGTTGATGAAATAGTGAACGAAATTAAAGGATTGGGAGAAAAATTTGAAGAATCTATGATTACTCAAAAGGTACTAAGATCTCTTCCAATGAGATTCGATCTGAAGATATCATCTCTAGAAGAAAGAACATATCTTGATACAATGAGTGTGGATGAGCTACATGGAATATTTACAACTTATGAAATGAGAACAGAACAAGAGAACCCATCCAAGAAGGAAGTGGCTTTCAAAGAATCCAAAAAGAAAAAAAAAGAAGAAAAATCACGAGTCAAATCCAAATTACAACTGCAACAATCATTTAGACGAGATGAAGAAATAACGAACTTTGTAATAAATTTGAAGAGAGGATCTGACAAGTACAAATGTATGCTTCCCTTAAAATATCTTAGTTGTGGTAAAATTGGTCACTTTGAAAATAAATGTCCTTATGCTAAGAAGTCAGATAGTGATGAAGAAGAAGATCCCAAGAAAGAAAAGAAATATCAAAAGGGAAACAAGAAAGGAGATAAAATGAAATCCTTCAAGAAAAATCTCTACTGAAGAGAAGACAGTTCCTCATGTGATGAAGATGATGAAAACAATAGTGATTCATAAATCATACTCTTTATGGATGCAAAAAATAAGAAAATAAATCTTGAAAGAAACAAAGAAGAAGGTGAAATGGATCTTGAGATAGAATTAATCAGTGCTCTAACTGAGATGAAGAAATAAAGGAAGAAAAACAAATCATTCAAAGAAGAAATCGTCTCCTTGAAAACCCAACTTGAATAAGGAAAGAGAAATAAAGAAGTAATGTATATCCAATTGATAAATAAAGAAAAAGAGTGCGAGAATATTGAAAAGGAAGTCGTGACATTGAGAGTTGAAGTCAACAAGCTCAACGAGAACTTGAAAATTTATCAAGTGTTAGAAAACATTTTCAACAATCAAAGGCCATACAGTGACAAATCGGGACTAGGATACTAGAATGTTCATTTTGAGGAAGGTTCAAGCTCCATGACAAAAGAAACATAACAAAAGAGTTATGAAGAAGCTCTCAAAGGAAGGAATCATGGTCAACAAGAGTTAGAGATGAATGAATACAAAAGACCTTCCATATTCAGGCATCAAAGAAACTTCAATCATTGTGAAGGAAACAACCAAATAGAAGATTGTGATCAACTAAGGCAGGAATTCATAAGGACTACACCACAAAGAAGATCATTCACTCCCAAGCATCAAAATTTATTTTTGGGTCATTGTTTTACATGTACTAACTTTAGACATAAAATTGTCGATTGCAGAGAATATGTAAGAAATGTTCAAAGAAGATATGTTTATGTGGCTCTCTCCAATATTGAATGTTACAAATGATACAATTATGGTCACATAGATCGAAATTGTAGAAGTGTGATAGAGCCTCACATGAAGGAAAAAAATAATGTCAGATACATGAAGGTTTGGAGAAGAAATAAAAAAACAAGAAGAGAAGGTGAATTAAAAACAAGTCCTAGAGATCGTACTCACAATATTTGCAGCATCACAAGATCATGATGAATCTACAAGAAAAGAGGAAGATGGTGAAGAGGAATATGTCTGAACTCATGAACAAGATAAAAAAGATGCTATAATTCAGGAAGAAGATGATGATGAATCCACAAACAAAGAGGAACATTACTCCACATCAAAGCGGGTATTTTTATGAGCCATCCGTCTTGGAGACTCCCAATAAATTTGAATATTGAATAGGGGGAGTCTAAACAACAACTCTACAGATAAGAGAACTATCGTTTGAGCAATATAAAGTGTTCGTAGATTTTGGAAAGGTAATTTCAGAAGTGCATAGTATCTTATGAAAATTTTATTGTTTGAGGAGCATCTTTTGGAACACATTCCCATGCAGGTATTAACTAATAGTTATGAAGTACACTTCTTAGGCAAATGTTCATGATTGTATATATGATTCCACGTATGCATTCATTTAGGGATATATTAAGTACATATTGTTCTAGACATGTAAATTTTTATTTACAGTTTGAGAAGAAAGAATATGCAATGATCATTTACAACAAAGTCGAAGAAGTCTTCATAAGAGTAAAGTGATGGATGAGTCAACATCATGTGCATTTTTGTAGTCGAGTCATGGATATCTTTATGACATAATTACATAGATGGATTCATGATATCTTTGATAATGTATGAAATCAAGTGGAATCAATTAGTCGTAGGAAGGAAAGCAGTGAAAGACACAACAAAACAGGGAAGGATAAACCATCAACATGAAGGTTAACGTCAAAATAAAATTGTTGAAAAGTATGGTCATTGATGTGAACTTGAGAAGCCATGAAGATTCAAAGTCAAGTAAATTTGAATTATTTTAATATATTTCAGGGAATTACAAGAGGAAGCACCAATGGAAAAACAACCCTGGAAGAGAGGAGATGAAGTATATACAAGAAGCACCACATTGATCTACATGACATCTTGCAAAGAAATCAAGGGGAGAGAAATCGTCAAAGAGAGAGACCATATTAGGAGCATAAAGATAGGGGGAAACATACTGATAGGGGGAGTTATGATTTTACCCATGATGTCAAAGGGGGAGAAAGAGAAAGACCATAAGAGAAATATTAGAAACATGAAGATAGGGAAAGAATCCCCAAGGGGACATACCCTTTTCCATTGATGTCAAAGGGGGATAGAAACATGAGGAGAGAAAGATAAAGTGAATTGGTCACATGTGGAGTATGAGTGTTGCCATCAATTCCAAATGGGGATATTGTTGGACATTTGGTTGTCATTGATGTTGTTGGATAGTTGGTTGTCATTAATTTCAACATAAGTGGTTGTCATTGATGTCAATGGATGCAATGGGTTGATTTGAAGAAGTCTACAAGAATCCCCTAGAGGAGTGGTCATGAAGCCCAGAGTTGATTGAGGAATAAGGACATGAAGGAAAATGAAAATGCATATAACACACTCATATATGGATAGTTCTTGTCATGATGTTTCCAACAGTAGGTGGTACACCACATAGTTCCTCACGGTTGAGGATTTATGAAGTCATGAAGTTGGAAGCCCTGAAGAATGGTTAAGAAGCCCCTAAACAGTTGCAAGTCATTAATTGAAGGGTAAAGTGGTTATAAAAAGAAAACACAAGTTTCCCCTAAAATTAAGGAAATAAGTTATTTTGGCAAGGTATAAATACATAATAAGAAACCTATCATTAGTACATTGACACACACAATTTATTGAATATATTCTATGTGAGAAAGTGATCTATTGGGGAATCTGATAAGACGAGTCTGAGGAAGAAAAGGAAATGTGAAGGAGAATTTTTCATGATTGCAGAGGAGAGAGAGGGTTTTTTGTGAAACCCTAATTTGGATGAACCCCACGAGTTAAACTATTGGTGTCCCACGAAGCACCCCCACGGGTTGTACGACCCTCGTTGTAACACCACTGTTTCCCCCAGTTTGTAAATATAACTATAATTGGACAAGAGAATATGGAAGACTAAACATGTGTGAATATTTTATTTGATGAACCTTTGTATAAAAGGGTCATTGTATGAATTTTTTGTTATTAATAGAAAATGGTTATGTGTTGCACAACTGCTGAAAGGGGGGATTTTTCTAAGATAGACCATGGATGCTATGAGAGAGACAGTGAGGGAAACCAATAATGGTTGAGATGAACCTAACCAAACCAATACTTACTAGATGTAATTATGCAACAATCCTCTGACCCATAAATGAATTACCAGTCAGGTTGGTAGTTGGAAGGCCCTCCTCAAGAGTTAATGACGAGATGGGGCAGGGTACCCATATGTAAGGATTCTAGGCCTGATCACAAGTTGGGGATTCAGACCCATGCAAAATTGCTGAGGAAGGAAACAAAGGAAGTAATTCGAGGGACACAGGCATATTGGAAAGGAAGTCAAGTAGAGAAAACAATCTCAAGAAGAGAAGTGAGCATGGTTCGAATCTGGAGTTGAGAGGAAAACGGAGAAGCAAGCTCGTTTTGGATGTAAGAAGCCATGGGAAGGGCTTAACTACAAGATGATAAATGAGGCTAACGATTGACTGAGGAAGTGCTCACACATACCTCCTTTCTTGTAGTAGAGAAAACTGGTTGCGAAGTTCCAGTGGGAGGAGGAGAGTAACCTCCATCCCTGACTGTCGTGGAGCTAGGAGAAAGAACCTCTCTCAGAGCATCATGGTCTAGCTCAGGGGTGGCCAATGGTAATTTTTTCACAAGTGGCTATGCCTATGGTTGGGTGGAAACAAGCACCCCTTTCAATAGTCGCTTAACATTTTCCAGTTCTAATAAGTATTTTCATACTCTATGTAATACATTGGATGAGATTATTGAATGTTTGTGCTTATGGTTATGTCTTGCAGTGTTTGAACAATTATTAGAAATGCTCATTTGCTTCTATAAACTGCTATATTTACATGGTATTCAATTTACCTTAGTTTAGCCACTAGAGGGTTATGGGATGTGAATACGTGGAAGAGTCAGGGTAGGATTAACTGAAACGTCTAAGTCCTGCCAACATTTTGAGTTTACCTTAACGGGAATGTCGAGTTAAAATCTGTGGGAGAAGGGTGTTTCCTTCAAACCTTCGACCCATGTGATCGAGGGTTCATACCCATGGCCTTAATCAAGTCTCGGCTAAGAGATGAGTGTATCTCGAAACCTCAAAACGATCCCATATGACCTAGGGTTGGAAACCCCTTGCTAAGCCCGAAAGGAGTGAAGCTACTTTGGCTTCGTGACTTCGGGACTTATGACTCCACAACTCTTGAAAACAGCCAAAGGTTGGAGTCACGAATTGATGAGGGTCGTTGATCTAGGAATCCAGTGGAGATCTCTCTTAGCTGTTATATCAGACTTAGGAAAGGGTAGCGTTAAGTGCTTCGGGGAAGTTCCACTTCAGGAGAATAGGGGTAGTCTAGCGATAAAAATCTTGAATGTCAGATTCACGAAGTTAATATGGACCATTAAGAATAGAGGGATGCATGTACACAGATCAACAACTATCCAAAATTTTAGGTATTCGGCGATACCAATGTGAAGACATAGGGACGCGTGAGTTCCCTCAAAGGTATGTAATCCAGAGTAAATCCTGGTTGTGAATGCTAGGTGCACGTCCCGATATATTGGGTGTGGTTCAAAGATTCAGAGCTCCGGGAGGAAGATGGAAGTTGCATGCCTAACTCCCTAATGTCGAACTTATGAAGTGATGTGAACCGTCGATCCTCATATCCTTTGGGATCCCTCTCAACCATCGATCTAAGGACTCCATTAAGAACCCCTCTTAACTACCCAACCAACTGGGAATACATCATGGAGTGACACATGGCCCCCTCTTGTCCCCTGTAAAATGTCGTCTGTTGGACAAGAGCCATTGAATGAGAGACTATGTGGCATGATATCCTATAGTCTGGAGACTTGGTACTCCGGAGGAACTTGGCCAAGAGTCTTCAAAGTGTGAAAACTATCGAAGTCGGGAATGACGAAGTGAATCTCAACTGTTGACAGGTAGAGGACACATTGCACTAGATACGAGAGTATGGAGACTTGGCTCTTCGGGAAATTATCGATGTGAGGAGTTGGTAAGCTCCGAAGCCTAGAGTTTATAAGTAATGGTAGCCATGGATATATGGATCTACATGGGCATACCTCGATTGTGAGGTTTTAAAGAAGTTAGAAGGCCATATGTCAGGGGATGACATGGCTCACTGACGTTATCCAGGATGATGTGGACCCGCAACTAAGGTGCCACGTGTAACAAATATATGGATGATTCACATACCCCTTATTCCTATTAGAGAATGACATGTGTCACCCCCTAATGAGGACATGTGTCACCCCTAGCCATCACTGCATGTCAGCCTCTGGTTCGTGCCTCCTGGCCAATGTGGTTGGTGATGCGACTGAGACTCTGGGAGTCTGGTACTTCAGGAGTTTGGAAGAGTTGGGGTGTATTATATTAGAGGGACATTCAACTTCAATCACCAATCTCCGAACGTTAAATGTTCAACCTCAATGTTGAACGCCGAACGTCGAAAAAGGGATGTTCAATGTCGATTGTCAAACGCCAAACGATGAACGCCGATCATCGAATTGCCAAGGCCACGCGGAGAGATTTAGGGACTTCAGGGAGTATGAATGTAGTAAGAAAAGGGGATTTGAGCACCGAACGTCGAAGACCCCAACTAATAACACCCGGATAACTTCGGGAGACAATAACTTGCAAACCAAAACTCAGATTTTAGTGTGCTGGTGATCGTTAGAAAGCTTGTGATGAGCAGTAGCCAATGAAGATTGTAGAATTAGGATTTGAAATAGTTAGGAAAAACAAAATTGTCATGTCCCACCCCTTAAAAGAGTATTTAGGGATCGAGTGTGTTACAAATTGGCATCAGAGCGTGACAACAACACTTGGCTTGCTTGGGCTCATGCACGTGTCACATAAAAATATTATTAGAGAAATTTATGGGGTAAAACCCTACCTTACTTTCCTTCTATAAGAAACTTATCTGAACCTCTACTGAAGAGAGGAAAAAAATATTCTATGGTTGATATATGTTTTGTAAGTCTTCACTATATGTTACTAATGTGTCCAAATAAAGAAGCTGACTTCACTTTGCAATGATATGTGTTGTTCATGAATTGGTATATTAGTAACTAACAAAAAATGTTTTATCAACACTCAAGAAGTCTGTGAACAACAACAAAACTACAACGTGAGGGATGGTGACACAACATGAGTTGAGGGAGATCTCCCACGAAATAGAGGAAGAATTTGATGAAAGGAGGGAGGTGGAAACCCCTCCAGATTTGGCTAAAATAGTAAGAAGCCTCATGGAAGAATTACAAAGTTGTAAGGATGACAATGAAAGGATGATAAAGGAGAAGGAAAAACATACTGAAATTAATGCAGTCCCACTACGAAGTCTATCAGATATACAAAGGCATCTGCAACATGGTCCAGTTGCCAGTCATGTGGAAATGCATCATATTAAGAAAAATCCAAGTCCACATGAGATAAAAAAGCATGGTCCGGAAAGTGGCCACACTAGGAGGAGCACCTCAAGGAAGGCCCAACATGGGGCCAAGATACATTCATTGAAATATTCCTCTGAGGACACTGATAACTCTAAGGAATTTTCTAGTGGAAAAACTATTTTCCTTTCTCAGACAAGAGGAAAGAAGAGGAAACATTCCAAGAGTCATGACCCTGAAGAGTTCAATAAATCCAAACTACCCACCTTCGATGAAGAGATTAAGAAGGGGGAAGAAGGAGAAGTTTGGCTACTCAGATTGAAGAATTACTTCAGAGTCCATTACTAATCTGAAAAATTAAAGGATCAAATATCCATTTTAAACCTGAATGGGAAAGCTTCCATTTGGTGGGAGGACCTTAGGAATGTGAAAGGAATCCATGAGAAGGAATTGTCATGGAAACAATTTGAGAAATACTTCAAGAAGAAGTATCTATAAGAAAAGTACTTTGATGGGAAGACCAAGGAGTTCTATGAACTCAAGTTGGGACAACTCACCATAGATGAATATATCAACAAATTTCTCTAGATGATGATGTATGTGCCCTACATAAAGGATGAAAAAGTAAAGATGCAACGATTTATTAGTGGATTAACTTAGTCCTAATGGGACATAATTTCGTTAGATGAGCCAAATACTTTAGAATATACTATTCGAAAGGAAAATTATTGCTATGATCAATTGAAGAATAAGACATAACCCCATGAAGATTGGAAGAAGAAAACAATTTCGGGATTCAATAAGAAGAGGTTTAAATCCTCTAGATTTAAGAACCATGGGAAGAGCTCTAGGATGAGCCTTCCTACCAGAAGTGTGTATTAACAAAATTTTCCATCCTAGAGTGAAAATAAACCATTCAAAGAAGTTCCAAGTAAGACTGATAACCTGAAGAGAGAACCCTTGAAATGTTGGGGTTGTGGAGAGGAACATATGTTGATGGATTTTCCACATAGGCAACATAACAATAAGAGGGTCTACAATGTCCAAGAGGCTACCATAGTCACTGATGTGGCTAGGAACATGCCACAAATTTATGCAGCCTTGGATAATAGACAAGCTGACCACCAAGGTTCAGTGGTGGAGATGGAAGGTACGATTGCCAATCATCCTGTTTCCATTTTAAATGACCCTGGTTCTAATTTGAGTTATGTTTCCCCTCAAACTGTCGATAAATGTAAATTGCAATGAGTTAAACCTATTAAATCATGGCTGGTACAACTAGCTACTAGAACCAAAAGAAAAGTAACAGAGGTCATACTAGCATGCCAATTCATTATAAGTAAATTTCCCAACCAAGTGAACCTAAAAATACTTCCTTTAGGATCTTATGACCTGCTGATTGGCATGGACTAGTTGGATGCCGATAAAACCAAGTTGGACTATTACAGTAAAAATTTGGAGTGTGAAAATGAAGAAGGAAGAAGGGTAACCCTACAAGGGATTCGATAGCTTGTCTCAGTGAGATAAATATCAACCCTCCAAGTGAAGAAGTATTATATAAAGGGATGTCCCTTGTATGCAATACACGTGATGAACTCTATTGAGAAAAAAAAACCCAACCTAGAGGACCATCCCATATTAAGAGAATATAAATATGTATTCCCAGAAGAGGTGCCAGGTCTACCTCCACGAAGGGATATTGAATTTTCAATAGAAGTTGTACCAGGAGCGGTGCCAATGTCTATAACACCTTATAGAATGAGTACACCAAAGCTAGTTGAGATCAATCTACAACTAAAGGATATGTGGGACACATGATACATTTGGCCTAGTGTGTCTCCATGGGGAGCACCAACCTTGTTTGTGAAAAAAATGATGGCACACTTAGACTGTGCATATATTGTAGACAACTCAATAAGATGACCATCAAGAATACGTATCCCTTGCCAAGGATCATTAACTTGTTTGACCAATTAAGGGGTGATACAATATTCTCCAAGACTTGAGGTCTGGATACCATTAGGTATGAATTAAACATGAATACATCCACAAGAAAACCTTTAGGACAAGATATGGTCACTATGATTTTGTGGTGGTGCCATTTGGGCTTACCAATGCACCAACCACCTTTATGTGCTTAATGAATAACATACTTAGAAAGTTATTGGATAGGTTTTTGTTGGTTTTCATTTATGCTATCCTAATCTATTCCAAGAATAGGGAAGAGCATGAAGACCATCTCAATCTAGTACTCCAAGTACTAAGAGAACATCAGCTCTATGCTAAGCTTAGTAAGTGTGACTTTTTTCATAAACAAGTCCATTACTTAGGCCATGTTATTTCTGAGGAAGGAGTGACAGTTGATCCTGACAAGATTAATTCCATCATGGATTAGCCTACCCCAAAGGATGTATCTGATATCAGATCCTTTATGGGCCTAGCAGGATACTATAGGAGATTCATAAAGGGGTTCTCCAAGATTGGTTTCGCAATCACCTCCCTTGAGAAAAAGGGGGTTAGATTCATTTGGAAATCAGAATGTGAAAATATATTTCAAGAGATGAAATACCTTCTAACCAATGTGCTTATGCTGAATATTACAGACCCAAAAAAGTACTTCCTTGTGTGTACAAATTCTTGCAAGGAAGTGCTCGGAGGAGTCCTTATGAAAAAAGGACATGTGATTTGCTACAAATCCAAAAAAATGAATGAGCATGAATTAAATGGTGTGACTCACAATGTGGAATTGGCTGCTATAGTGCATGATTTAAAAATGTGGTGGCATTACCTCTTAGGTAGAATATTTGTTCTTATGACAGACCATAGCGGGTTGAGATATTTGTTTGACCAACCAAAACTCAATGTTAGACAAGCTAGGTGGATGGATCTCCTTAGTGAGTTTGATTTTGAAATCAAACATATCAAAGGAAAGGAGAATAGGGTGGTTTATGCCCTTATTATAAATATGAAAGTAGTTCACTTTGCAATTGTAAGCGCTGATGAATCAAGCATCAAAGAGAGGGTCAAAATTGCATAAGAAACATATGCATTTTTTAAGACCGTGACATCATACTTAAAGCAAGAGCCCACATGGATGAAGTATTAAGGCTATCGGATGATTAACAATGGCCTACTAATTTTCAAGGGTAGATTGTATATTCCAAACTGTGACGACTTGAAGATGTTCATAATGGATGAACTACACAAAATTCCATATACCGGTCATCTTGGTTATCAGAAAATGATCACGACCACTAGGAAACTATTTTATTGGCCCAGACTGAAAAAGGACATAGCTGATTACTTAGCTAAGTGTATATAATGTCAGAAATTCAAGGCAGAGAACTGACACCCAACATGACTCTTGCATCCCTTACCAATTCCATAATGGAAATGGGAAACCATCTCCATGGATTTCATCACAGGGTTACCAAAATAAACCAAACAGAATGACACCATCATGGTAGTTGTGGAAAAACTGAGCAAGGATGCTCACTTCATTCCCATCAAGTCAACTTGCAAGACAATAGATATTGCCGGTATTTTCATGAAATATATATTTAGACTACATGGCATACCTAAGGAAATTATATGCGACAGAGATACAAAATTTACTTCAAACTTTTGAAAATATATGTTCGCTGGATTTGAAACAAAAGTGCTCTTTAGTACAACCTATCACCCTCAACCTGATGGGAAGACAGAGAAGGTAAACCAAGTTTTATAAGAAATGCTAAGGATGCATGTAATGCATCAACCCCAGAATTGGGAGGAATAGCTACCACTGGTAGAGTTTGCCTACAACAATGGCTATCAAGAGTCATTAAAAATGATCCCTTTTGAAGACCTCTATGGAAGACAATGCAACATTCCAATCAGATGGAACAACCCAGTAGACAGAGTTACAATCGGGTCAGATATGATAAAGGAAATGGAACAACAAGTAAATCAGATTAGACAAAATCTGAAAATAGCCCAGGACAGACAAAATATCTACGCAGACAAAAAAATAACTCTTAGAGAATTCAAAGTAGGGGATCATTTGTATCTTCGAGTTAGACCTAGGAGAATCTCTTTGAGGATGGGATATTGTGCCAAGCTGGAACCTCAGTATTGTGGAACCTTTGAAGTTTTGGATAGAGTGGGACTGGTATCCTATAGGCTAGCACTTTCTCCCACAATGAAGGCACATAATATTTTCCATGTTTTGTTATTAAAGAAATATGTACATTATTATAATCATATTATTGACTGGTCTGTGATTCAGGTGGAACTCGAGGGAGAATTCCTTCCAGAGCCTCAATGCATAATATATAGGAAGGAAACCCCAATCAGGAACATAACCATTGCACAGGTCAAGGTGAAGTGGAAACACTTTGGCCCAGATGAGGCTACATGGGAAATGGAGGATGCCATGAAACACACAAATCCATTTTTGTTTACTTCTGTACATACATAGAACACCAACAGATAGAACATCGAGGACAATGTTACTTTAAGGGAGAGGGGATTTTAACACCCATGTTTCCCCCAGTTTGTAAATATAACTATAATTGACCAAGAGACTATGGCAAACTAAATATGTGTGAATGCTTGATTTAATGAACCTTTGTATAAAAGGGTCAATGTATGAATTTTAAGTTATTAATAGAAAATGGTTATGTGTTGCACAACTATTGAAAGGGGGGAGTTTTCCAAGATAGACCATGGATTCTATGAGAGAGATAGTGAGGGAAACCAAGAATGGTTGAGATGACCCTCACCAAACGAGTACTTATTGGATGTAATTTCTCAACAGTCCTCTGAACCATAAATGAATTACCAGTGAGGATGGTAGTTGGAAGGCCCTCCTCAAGAGTTAATGAGGAGATGAGGTAGGGTACCCATCTGTAAGGATTCTAGGCCTGACCACGAGTTGGGGATTCAGACCCACACAAACTTGCTGAGGAAGGAAATAAAGGAAGTAATTCAAGGGACAAAGGTAGATCGACAAGGAAGCCGAGTAGAGAAAACAATCTCAAGAAGAGAAGAGAGTGTCGTTCGACTCTGGAGTTGAGAGGAAAATGGAGGAGCAAGCGCGTTTTGGTTGTAAGAAGCCATGGGAGGGGTTAAACAACAAGCTAATAAATGAGGTTGATGAGTGACCGAGGAAGTACTCGCATAGGCCTCCTTTCTTGGAGTAGAGAAAACCAGTTGCCAAGTTCATGTGGGAGGAGGAGAGTAACCTCCGTCCCTAGATGTCGTGGAGCAAAGAGACATAACCTCTCTTAGAGCATCATGGTATATCTTGGGGGTGGCCAATGATAAATACGTCAAGAGTGGTTGTGCCTATGGTTGGGTGGAAATAGACACCCATTTCAACAGTCGCTTCACATTTTCCAGTTCTGATAAGTACTTTCATACTCTATGTAATACATTGGATGCGATGATTGAATGTCTATGTTTATGGTTATGTCTTGTAGTGTTTGAACAATTATGGGAAATTCTCATTTGATTTTGTAAACTACTATATTTACATGGTCTTTGATTTACCTCAGTTTATCCAATAGAGAGTTATGGGATGTGAATCCGCAGAAGAGTTGGATTAGGATTAACTGAAATGTCTAAGTCCTGCCGACCTTTTTTTTTTACCTTAGCGCGAATGTCAAGTTCAAATCTATGGGAGAAGGGTGTTTCCTTCAGACCTTCCACCCATGTGACCGAGGGCTCATGCCCATGGCCTTAATAAAGTCTTGACTAAGAGATGAGTGTATCCTAGAACCTTAATATGATCCCATATGACCCAAGGTTGGAAACCCCTCGCTAAGCCTGAAAGGATTGAAGCTACTTTGGTTTCGGGACTTATGAATCCACAAATCTCGAAAATAGCTGAAGGCCAGAGTTGCAAATTGATGAGGGCCATGGATATGGGAATCCAATGGAGATCTCTCTCAGCTGTTAGATCCAACTTAGGAAGGGGTAGCGTTAAGTACTTTGACGAATTTCCATTTTGGGATAATAGGGGTGGTCTAGTGCCAGAACTCCCCATTGAAGGAGTCGTGAAGTTAATATAGACCATTGAGAATAGAGGGAATAATGTCCATAGATAAAAAACTATCTAGAAGTTCAAGTATTCAACGGTATCAATGTGAAGACATAGGGACGTGCGAGTTTCCCTGGAGCTCTGCAAGCCAGAGTAAATCCTGGCCGTGAATGCTAGGTGCACATGGCGATAGATCGGGTGTGGTTCAGAGATTCGAAGCTTCGAGAGGAAGTTGGAAGTTGCACGCCGAACTCTCAAATGATAAACTTGCGAAGTGACGTGGACCATTGGTCCTCATATCCTTAGGGATGTCTCTCAATCATCGATCTAAGGACTCCGTTGAGAACCCCTCTTAACTTCCCAACCAACTGGGAATGCATCGTGGAGTGACACGTGGACCGCTCTTGTCCCCTATCAAATGTCGTCCATTGGACTAGAGCCATTGGATAAGAGGCTACGTGGTAGGAGATCCTATATTCCATAAACATGGTACTCCAGAGGAACTTGGCCAAGAGTATTCAAAGTGTGAAAACTACTGAAGTCACGAACAACAAAGTGAATCTCAATTGTTAATGAAAGGTAGAGGACACACGACACTAGATTCGAGAGTCCAGAGACTTGGCTCTTTGGGGAATTCATGATGTGAGGAGTTGGTAAGTTTTGAAGCCCATAGTTGCGAAGTAACGGGAGCCGTCGATCTATGGATCTACATGGAAAGACCTTGACCGTGAGATTTGAAATAAGTTAGAAGGCCGTATATCTGGGGCTGACGTGGCTCACTGACGTCATCCAAGGTGATGTGGACCCACAACTAAGGTTCCATGTGTCACTTTGATATGGATGATTCACATACCCCTTATGGATATTAGAGCATGACATGTGTCACCCCCTAATGAGGACATGTGTCACCCCTGGCCCTCGCCGCGTGCCAGCTTCTGGTTCATGCTGCTTGGCCAATGTGGTTGGTGATGTGACCGAGACTCTGGGACTTTGGGAGTTAAGAATATTTGAGGTGTAGTATAGTGGAGGGATGTTCAATGTCGATTACTGATCGCTGAACATCAAACGTTCAACCTCGATGTCGAAAGTCGAACGTCGAAAAAGGGGCGTTCAACGTCGATCACCGAATGTCGACGTTCAACGTAGAACGCCGAACACCAATCGTCAAATGGCCAAGGCTACATGGATAAATTTCAAGACTTTGGGGAGTATGTGTGTAGTAAGAAAAGGGGTGTTCAATGCCGAATGCCTAAGACCCCAACTAATAATTCTCGGATAGCTTCGGGAGGCAATACATTGTAAACCAGAACTCATATTTTAGTGTGGAGGTGACTGTTATAAATCTCGCGATGAGCAGTAACCAATGGAGATCGTGGAATCAAGATTTGAGATAGTTAGGAAAAAAAAAATTATGATGTTCCACCCCTTAAAAGTGTATTTAGGGGTCGGGTGTGTTACACTCGTCCCGCGAGGCCCCACTAGTTGACTGGTCTTAGTCCCACGAGGCCAAGGAAAATTTGGGGAGGATTCTTGTAATAGGTTGTTGATTCCTAGGAAGGTATGGTATGAGATGTGATGGAGCCAGGTTGTACAAAATATAAAGATATTTTATTCTATTTGTTTTGAGGCTTGAATATTGGAAAGTTTGGCACATGCTTGAGGCATGTCTTTGTGTGTTTTGGTATATTCCTTGAGGCACATCTTAGATACTTGGCATATAGTTTGTTGTATGGTATATGCTTGAGGAATATCATGAGTGATATGGAACATGTTCGAGATACATCTCTTGGTACATGATTTATGGATGTTGGCACATTCTTGAGGCACATGGTTTGAGGTACATCTTGGCTACATGGTTGAGTACTATTATGGTACCTTTGTATATGGTTTGGTATATGTCATAGTTGTTATAGGAACATATTTTTGATGTTGGTACATGGTTTAGGTATACACTAGGTATATGGTGGCATATGTATGAGCCACATTCTTTGGTTCTCGGTTGAGGCACATCTCTTAATGTATAGCTAATGCCTTGGTACATGGTACATGGTATATGATAGAGGTATATGGTTGGATGATGTTATGGTACCTACACTTGGCATATATTATGGTACATTCCTAGTGATGATAATACATATTGAGACACATCATGGTAATGTTATGGTTCATGAGTTGATGATGATATGGTAAATTGCTAGAGGCACTTCTTGGTGATTTTGGTACATGGTATGGTACATGTAATGGTACAAGTTTTGGTACATGGTTGATGCATGTTTGATACATGGTATGGTACAAGTTTGGTACATGGTATGATACATGTTCTAATACATTGTTGATGTACATGGTATGGTACAGGTTCTGGTACATGGTTGATGTACATGGTATGGTACAAATTYYGGGACATGGTTGATGTACATGGTATGGTGATGGGTTTGGTATCCATATGAGTGGATTTGGTTATAATAGGTTGATGATGATATAGCAGTGACAGTGATAGTGGTAGTGACAGTATCAGTGGTAGTGAAAGGTTGAGTCTACAATTGTATTTTAGGGCGGTAGGACGAGGTAAGGAAAGAGGGTTATATCCTCCTCCTGGTTGGTACCAGAGAATACATGGAGTTGGAGCTTCCTTCAGGTTGGAGCCTCTAAATCATGGGGTCATAGCCTCCCTCTTTTTGGATCCAGAGAACACAKGGAGTTGGATCCTGTAAACTAGGGGGTTGGATCCTCGTTCCARTTGTAGCTGGAGAAATAGGGAGTTGTAGATTCCTTCATGTTAGAGCTTGTAAATAGGGGGTTTGAGCCTCCTTCCAGTTGGCACTGGAGAATTTTGAAGTTGGTGCTTCCTATGAATGTATTCTTGATATAGATAAGAAATTATTCCTTGGTTTTCTCCCATTTGGGTTTCCATGAAAATTCTGGTGTACTGTGTATCTGTGGTTGTTTATTATGCACTGATGAATGACATTTTTTTATGATGAAATGATATAGTGAATGCATATGTGATAAATTATTTAATACTTCTGATAAAGTTGAATTTTATTATATATACTGTGATTGAAAGTGGTAATAAGTGATCACACTGATTTACCCCTCCCTTCTCAGTATTCCAACAAAATAATTGAATCATTCACTATTATATCATAAGTAATGGCACTGAAAAACTACAATGCCTCAAAATGTATTTCCATCAACGTCAATGTCATATCTCCCTCCACCAAATAACACAACATCTTCATCTCAAGTAGAAGTGGTTGTTCCCCAAAATCTTTCTTCTGATGCTAGGCACGATCCTCAAAGGGCATGCTTTGATTTTTCAATATCTATTGTTATTTTGTTAAATAGATCTTGGCTAAATAAATTTAATATATTGTAATAGACATATTGTGTACACTAGTATCACATTACTATTTTTGCATCTCATTATTTTGATTTAATTTGTTAATTTTTGATATAAGAGGTGTTAGTTACAGTGATTTGGTTTTGAACTTTATATTGTGGATTTAATGTTTTGGCTTAGTCTTTATTTATTGTAAATGCCAAAAACACTAGTCTCAAATTGATTTAGGATCCTTGTTGGATGGGTTGACTACATAAACCTGTACCAATGACACAAATAACATGCAATTTATTTCAATTAGTAAATTAAACTCATTGGAAAGTCCACAACAAGAGGTTGAGAGTGAAGAATTGATAACTCTATTAGATAGATATCAAGAAGAATATTTTTAGGATAATATTCCTGGCTTAGATGGTGTTGTTTTAGAAAACATAGTCATTGTTAAACATGCTATCGATTCATTCTTAAAACCAATGCCAATTACACATCCAATTTTGTTGAGTGGTTCTCATAGAAGTGAAATGAGGGATGTTTTTCCATTCATACTAGCAAGTGATAGATATGAACAACTGATAACAAGAGTTATTGTTTTAGAACTTGTAAGATCATATTCCATAACCATGAGAAGGAATATTTTCTTCATGCTTCCAGGGTGGAGTAGAGCACCCCTAGAGATTGATCTCAATGATTGTACCTTCTATCCCATTGATCTTTATTTTTGGTCATATATTGGACATTAATAAAATTATATTTTTTTATATGAGTAAAGGAAACATAATGGACATGCACTTGAGATTTAACATCTATTAGAAATAAAGAGTACCTACATATGACATATTGAAATTTATTTTTTATTTTGATCATAAACCTATCTTTTCCATGTCTTTTCTGAGTAGAGTGATACCTTTATTATTAAGGTACTCTTTCAAGGTATTTTTTGGAGTATAAGAGATATGAACCATAAATCTTCCATTACACTTGAATCTTGATTTTCAAAAATACAAACCTAATCTATTGATGAATTAAGTGCAACTCCTCCATTTTTTCTTCTACGTGGCATGTGAGTGGAACCTAGAGAATTAGCTAAAGACTCAAGACTAGACATACAAACACCTTGGTTGAATGGACCCTTGGGTATTTACATAGCCTATTCAATATATGTAAGTTAGAGTGTAGGTTAAAGAGTTATGTTCTCTATATTTGAATATCTAAAAAATCTTTGAACTATTTATGGCCTATTATTCCTTTTCAAGTGGAGGTTTAGAGAGGGCAGTCAACCTGTATTGAAGGATTGTCACCCAAATATCGTTTTTGCAAGCCAAGTGATCAATAGTGCATATGCAACTCATGTAACTATTTCTACTCATGAATTTCCTAGAAAGTGATTCTTCAGGTTGATTTTATGTAGAAGTGAGTAAAATCTCCTTTTTTTATAGCTAAGATTTGGATCTATATCACAAGAAATTGATTAGTGAAGACTAAGAATTGGAATAATATTTCAAACCACATGAAACAATAAAACATGCATGAAACTCAAACTGAAAACTAAGCTACAAATATGAAATTGAAATAATAATGAAGTGGGAAGCAATAATACTCGTTTATTACCAATGGATGGGCCTTTCAAAACACCTAGTGAGGATAGTTGGATGCATGTTATATCCAACATGCTCTTTGGGAGGGTCCTATGATCCTTGGTAGCTTCTCTCTATCTCTCAACTAATAGTTGTGAAGAAGTGTCTAAGCTCTTTGAATGTCAGAGCTCAAGAAAGAAAAAAGATATGAACTGTCAAGAGGAAATGAAATAAATGGTCTGAAAAATCAACTAAACATCATAATTATGCATCAATTTTATCCTCATAAATGCTATCCCTAGTTTCTTATTTATAGGTAGGCTTACCACTTCAAGAAAATCGGTTATTAGTCTGAATGAAACGACCTTGAATGAGATTTCATATGTGTTGAAGAGACATTAGTCTACATGTAGGATTTTTTCATGAATGCAAATAGGGCTTGAGTTCTATCTGTATTAATTGCATTGTCGAGCATAGTCTTTTGAGTGTTTGAAAAAATTGTGTGGATTTCAAAGGAAAATACATGCAAGTTGCAATCAATTTAATAGAGGTAGTTGCATAAGTGCGTGAAATCACTTTTATAAAGTTTTTTTAACTAATTTTGGGGGTGGAATTTAATATCCATGGGGTAGCTTTTTTATGTTTAATCTTTGTTCACTGGTGATGTTTTTTGTTGATCGCTTGAATGTTTCTATGAGAAATATTTCGGTGATAATAATTACCCCTTGATGTATGAGGTTAGGAGATAACATATAGCCAAAAACATAATCATTTTTTCCCCTATTTCTTGTAATCTATGACACACTGTGGAGAGAGAGAGAGAGAGAGAGAGAGAGAGAGAGAGAGAGAGCACCTACAAATGAGCCAAACATACCTAGGTGTTATAACCCTATAATTCATAGGATCATCTGTTGACTGGAAAATTTTCACTCTGGATGTATTTTGGCTTGCAAATAATATTTTGTTTCTGCAAATTATTTTCAAGGAAAGGAAAAGAAAAGAAAATTCATGGTTGTTGACG
>ML835239.1:0-11776 GCA_009831015.1 Picea engelmannii | reverse complement strand
TTGTGGATGTATCCTAGGAGGGGGTGAACCACGGTAAAACTTGTGTTATGTGACTAAATGTATGCATCTTGATTGTTGTTAATGATTAAATGCTAGAGGAATGAATACAAGAATTAGTTAGATATGATATTCCACATGCATGAGGAAGAACCATTGATCATTGAACATGTTAGACTAAATAAATGAAGATTACAAGGCACAACCGTAGATCCCCACTCATTCCTAGGCTACAAGAGTCTGAGTATTGCAGCCACCCATAGAACTATCTCATGTGAGACTGTGCAGTGCAACCTGTGTACTGCGTTGCCTTCTGGTCTACCAGGAGGGACGATAGTTTTAGAGGGATTTTGTTGGGATCTTGTCAAGTATGAACCTCGGCCAACTTATAACAGTAAGGTGAGACTAGAGTCGATAACATAGTCTAAGACCATCAAATGGTTAACCAAAAAATGGTTTCGTTTCTGATTAGAACAGAATGGGATTGAGTGATTAAGATATGCTGAAAAATCATACAAAGAATGCCAGATCCGGGGACAAAAACATGAGAATATAAAAAGGGATGTTGATACCGTGGAATCCAACGAAGGAAGAGATCGAGAGCTGGTTTAAAACAAAGGAACTGGAGTTTTCACAGAAAGATAATAGAAACCCGAAGTTGACATTGTGCAAATACTTGGACAAGTACGTATTCAACGACGTGCTTGAAGTATTTTCTGTGATTTCCTGCATGTATTGCAGGAGTGGAAATTGAGGTTGAAAGACAACCATGCTACAAATTGAATCAGACAGTTAGAGTGGAATCCTATAGAGATCACGCACTTACAACAAGTTGACAATAAATTTATGCGCGCAGTAGATTTCTGGTTAGACAACAGTGTTGCAGGATTTATCAAAGAATTTGTAGTAGATACTGCAAAGTCTTATAGCACAGTAGAGAAAGAGTTCTTGAAGGGACCTCGAGGTAGGTATATCCGATTACTGTATACTTCCATTAAGATATTTCTATATAACAAGGGTGTAATGACAATGGCCTCAGACAACTAAACTTCCCTGCGTGCATTGGGGAAGGGGGGAAGCACTGACAAGAGACATAGAAAATGGAGGAAGAAATGGATAGAGGAAATAAGGAGGAGGTCTTGGACCCAATAATGATAGAGGAATAACATATCAAACATATCATGGAAACAACTAGAAGAACGCGCAATGGAATACCCTACCAATATAATATGAACAAAAATAAGAGAGCCGTAGTTGCGAGGGAAGGATTGTCAAGTGATGAAGAAGATGTAGAGGATCTCAGGGATGTGGAGAAGATTGAGGAAATCTCGCATGTGACATAATAAAGGAAGGATAAAGGTCCAAGAATAGGAACATAAGGTAGCAATCCTATCCATATCAGTGTCAGTGTGGAACCCATAAACCCATGCGCGACTAATACACCAATAAGAACACCACCATTTAGATAACCAAATTTTCGAAGGAAGACAACATGAAGTACATATAGTCAAGGAGAAACAACTGGAGGAGCCAGTTCAGGAAGTATTATCCAAGTATCTACACCGCGAGGAGGTAGTAGTTCAACATTCAGGATGAAAAGACACGATCCCACCATTAGATTACCCGAATTCAAGGGAGAAGCGCCGAAGGAACCTTTGAAACACTTGTTCATTTGTGAAAAGATCTGGGAAGAAAAACATATCACGGATGAAGACACTAAAATTGCATAGTTATCCATCACGCTAAGAGACCACGCATTGGATTGGTACATTATCTTAGCCACTAAGATCATGTAACAAAATCCCATTTTTATTTATTTTCAGAGATCGTCGCAATGTACCCTATTAACAACCTGTGACGATCCTCTGAATTTGCACTCTACTATTGTAGATCAGTGTGACAATGTCACACTGTACCTTATTGACATCCCGCAATGATCCTAGATCGTCACACTGTGCTCCTCTGCAACCTACGGCGATTCCTGTACGAATTGTTGGGTGATAGACATTTTTCTTTTTCCTACCTAGTTTTTCCTCTACTGACTGGGATGAACTTATGACACTATTGAATGTTTGATTTATCACTTTGAATCCTGCATTTGATTGATTTTCGGAAATTGAAAGTCTTCTTTGTAAACTTTGCAAGTTTTTCTTTTGATTTTTTGTCACAAGGATATAATCTCAAGATCTTCGTCTTGAGTGCTTGTTTGACAATGAGTCCTTGATTTATCTTGTGTTTTGGATTTTTTTTACTTTTTGGATTGTAAATTGATTAAGAGACAATTTTTGTTTGTATTTGACAAAAAAAAATTCTTATCATTTCATTTTTTGTCTACATTATGAGTTTGATTGGGGAATAGTGTTGAGAATGTGCTAGTTTTCTTGGTCTATGATTTTCTTTTTTTCATTACATCTCTAATTTGATTTGAGAATGGAATAATTGAAGTCATTCTTCTTTTAAGTAGTCTTTACAAGAAAATTGTTGCATTCAAATATTTGTAAAAGAGAAAAAATGGAAAATTTAGTAGTTTTTGATTATTTGGAATTTTTTTCATTCAAAATTGAGAAATTGTGTTTCGTAGATTTTGTATTCCAAAAAGAGACACCTTCTCCCTACTATAATTATAGTTCATCGAATTAAACGATTTCATATCATCTCTTCTTGAATTTTATTGGGTCAAGGTCGAATACATCATCAGTTTCATTTCCGTTTCCCTTTTTAGTAAGCAACAACCTTTAAAATACAACGTAATTTTAAAATCTATTAGCAAATTTTATTTTCTAGAACTTCTCTACACCAACATTAGCTAGGATAGCTCTTTGGAATAGGTTGTAAGGAACACTCTCCAAAGCATCAAAACACACAATAGTATCTTGTGATAGGGAGAGTTCAAATCCACTTGCTACATTTTGTCCTGGGAAGCCCTTCTAACATAAGGGTCAATCATGAGGTCGCATTAAGACTGGCATAGTTACTCACCCTACTTTGTTGGTCTTAGTGTAGAGATTGTGCATATTATTGGGGGTCACTTGAGAATAAAATCTCATGGGGAACTTCTCAAGTTGATTTCGGGCTTAGATACCCTACCTTTGAGTGTGGATAGGACTGCCGACTGTCTCCCGAGGAATCATTGTCGTAATTGGTAACCTTAGTGTCCTATCTCCTTAGAGTATTTACACAAGGTGATTGTGGAGGGGGAAAGTCTTCACGGTACACGGAATCGACGTTGGCCAAACTCACTCAGGCTCCTTGGAGGGTATACCCATGATTATGTGTGGGAGCTTGCACCAGGGTGTACGTCCGTTAAGCAGGTCGTCAACGTAACTTTTCAAGAGACCACGGCATTGGATTGGTACATGATCTTAGAGGGATTTTGTTGGGAGCTTGTCAAGTTTGAACCTGGGTCAAATTATAATAGTAAGGTGAGACCGTAGTCGATAAATTAGTCTAAGAGCAACAAATGGTTAACCAAGATATGGACTAAGGGTATGTTAACTAGAATTGAATATAAGTGAATGAAGATGGATAGATAAATAATGATGATAACTATGGGGATCATAGTGATGGATACTGGGATATGTGATTTGTTGCAAGCAACTAGAATAATTGCAGGCACGAATGAATCAATGTAGATTTTCTGACCAAGGTGGACAAGGACCATCGTCGGGTTTGATAAAAATTCCATCGAACTAAATGGTATGAGTGTTGATGTTTCCCTCATAAATAATGTAATTTTTACAATTAACATTGAATGAAAGAATTTAAAAAATTGGGAAAATATACAAACAAGGAGGCGCGTGCCCCAGTCTTGTGATCAAACAACTCAACCATATGTGGCGAGAGTAGTGAGAGAGAACATGGAGGGCACCCCTTTTTTGGGTCTCCTTGGGGGAGGATGAATGATGAACTAGAATGTAGATGGTCTACTAATATTGGGGGATATGAGATGTCAGATAGTTGGCTTAGGTTGATGGACAATTGGTATGGATTGTTGGTTGTCATTGATGTCAACCATTGGAGAGTGATATTGTAGATTGATGTCAACCCTTAGTGATTGATGTCAACCCTTGGAGAAAGTCCGATAGCGAATTCCGATAGCACAAAGGTTTGGGTAATGGACCCAAAGTTGTTTCATGTATAATGGTATGAGTTTTAATATATTTGAAGGTAAGAATGTTCTATATGGATAGTACATTTCATTCAATTTCCGGTGGTATGTGGAACTTCACATAACTCCTCATGGTTAGAGAGTTATGTCCATGAGAAGTTGGAGAACCCAGGTTTGGGTAATGGACCAAAGTTTGTTTGATGGATAATGGTATGAGTTTTTATATATTTGTAGGAAATACTATTGTATATGGAAATTACATGTCATGCAATTTCCATTGGTATGTGAAACATCACATAACTCCTCACGGTTAGAGAGTTATGACCATGTGAAGTTGGAGAACCCTCATGAGTCATCTAGAAGCCCCAAAAGGTCAAAGTAGTCAAAGTGGTTTAAAATATTTTAGAAGGTAAATAATAAAGTGAAGTGATGAGTGTACTATAATTCAAAGTAAATACAAAAGAAATTATTTAAATATTAAAGTTAATGGAGAAATTAGAAGTGTGTTAACCCTAAAATAAGGAAAGTGGGTTAAGATGGTTAAAAGGTAACCCCTTGAGGAAGCTACATGAAAGTATAAATAAGAGGCAAAGATCTCTCATTTTAATCACACTTGAGAATATTGAATATCTATAGGTGACTAAGGTAACCAAAGGATATCTAAGCCAAATTTCAGAGGGAAGGTGAAGTAAAGAAGGCCGAAATTCAAGGGAGGATAAATTCTTTTGATGATGCTTTCTAAGGTATGTTATTTACATGTCATCTCACCATTTTTGCAAAAAGTTTTTTTCTAGAATGATTCTGACCGTGAAATTGGGAGTCCATTGAGGAAACATATCCAACTATCTGTGATAAAAATTTCATCATGTTGGTCGTTTTATTTTTGGATTTACACGTCGTGGAAAATAGAGTTTGTGGCTAGTCCCGAAACTAGTCTAAAACATGTGTTTTGGGTAAAAACATCATAACTTATTCATAATAGATCCAAATTCATCAAGACCAAATGTATTGGTTATATTACAATATGTAGTATTCTTTATACAATTTTCAGATCCATACAACAAATATTCCGTGCAGGAACACTCTACAAGTTCACTCTCTAGAATAAGCCATAATTCAACAAGGTATGCCATGTTTTCTATAACTCTTTTTCTGAGAGGTTCCAAGTAGTGAAATATGGAGGAATTGCATAAAATACATTGAAGAACATTGTGTACCATTTTCAAATATTTATTCATTACAGGTACATAGTTATGATTATTGCAAGTTAGGGTTTTTGAATAATCCAAAATTAGTTACGTGAGACTAAAGTAAAGTTTGATGAAAATGATAGTCTCTTGTTGTTAAAGTTAAGGAAGGTTTGCAAGAATGTGATCATATACACCAAGTCTGTTACAGAGTTACAAATCATATTTTGATGATGAAATTGATGAGTGCTTTTGGTTGAGGTACACGTTGGGTACATGGTTGAGACAAGTAGTTGATGAGTTGGCACATACACGAGGTGTATAGTTGATGAAGTTGGTATATCTTGATGAGTCATAGTTTATGTGTATTTTATGCATGGTTGGTACACATTTGGTGCATGGTTGATGCACTGGTTGATGGTATAGGTTGAGGTACAATTTGGTGCATGATTGATGCACTTGTTTATGGTACAGGTTGATTACATGTTGTTTGGATAGGTTACTGTGACAGGTTATTTGTATAGGTTTGATGCATGGTTGATGCATTTGTTTATGGTACCGGTTGATTACAAGTTTTGTGGTACAGGTTGGTGCATGGTTGATGCACTTGTTTATGGTACATGTTTATTACAGGTTGAGGTACATGTTGGTTCATGGTTGATGCATGGTTCAGGGTATTGGTACAGGTTGTTTGGTGCATGTTGATTGGTACAAGTTTACATTAGTATATCTCACAGTGATAATGTGACAATGGTTCCATCATTCTACTTCTACGTCAAGGTGATTGGACAGGGAAATGACAAGTGGTTTTAGCCACCTTTCGGTTGTAGTCGGAGAACATAGGGGTTTGTATCCTCCTTCTGGTTGTAGCCAAAGAATTGGGGAGTTGGATTTCCCCTCAGGTTGTAGCCTGAGAAACTAGGGGGTTGTAGCCAAAGAATTGGGGAGTTGGAGCTTCCTTCAGGTTGTAGCTTGAGAAACTAGGGGGTTGGAGCCTCCTTCCATTTGCAGCTGGAAAACAAAGGAAGTTGGTGCTTCCAATGAATGTAATTCTTAAAGACATATAAGAAAAAACATTCTGTGGTTTTTTCCCACTTTGGGTTTCCACGTAAAAACAATGGTGTACTGTGTATGTGTATGATTACTCATTTGTTCATTTCTTATTTACTCTGCAAATATTGAATGATAATTCTAAATTGATATAAAACTTGCATATTGTGGTTAAAACGGATTGAATTTCTCTATAATTACTGATTCACCCCCCCTCTCAGTAATCCAACAATTGGAATCAGAGCAGGTTCCTTCAGGAAACAATTTAACCACTGAAAGGAGATCATGGATTATTTTGAGAATGGAGTACCACTGTTTAATGGTAAGTATGGTTTAAAGTATGAGATGTGGAGCATAAGGACGAAAGAATTTTTATAGGCACAGGGGCATTATATTTGGCTATCAGTCGTTACAGGATATGATAGTTTAAAAAGGGAAAAAACTACAGCCAAGAAGGAATTGAAGAATAATAACAAAATAACAATGGATTTCATCTGGGAAGGATTACCTAATCTGGTAAGAGAAAATGTTGGTAAATTTTCATCAGCCAAAGAAATTTGGGATAATTTACATGGCATATATTATTCACTCATCACAGATTCAGAAAATGCCAAAGAAGATGCAGGTACATATCAAGAAGAAATATGTTCACCATGTAAAATAGATTTAGAATATGAAGAGTACATAATCAACAGAGGTATGTTGTTTTGATTTAATTGTGAAAAACATGAACATCTTGAAATAGAATGCCATGAAGGAAATGAGATAGAAAAACAAATTGAGAAAGAAGACAATTATGAGGTAGAATTGATTAGTTCTTTAGATGAACTAAGAGAAGAAAACAAGTCACTCAATAAATAATTGATGAAACAAAAGGAAAGTGTTCACATTTTTGAAGAAGCCCAACAGGTCATCAAGAACTTAAGAACTTAGCTAGAAGAAGCCAGAAAGATCGAAGAAAATATTGAATATCAAAAGAAGTGTTTGGAATCCAACATAGCAACATAGAAGGAAGAAGCAAAAATGAGAGAGAAGATATTGACAGATCATCTTAAGGAAAGAACTAACGATCTAAACTAGCTTGAGTCAGAGTCTGGTCAAGAAGAGAAATTACTTGAATAAAATCACATTAAAAATTCATCTTGGAGAAGCGAAGAGAACAAAATAAGTCATGAAGTCTCAGATATTAAATAAAGAAGAAGAGGTTGAGAAGCTTGAAGAAGAAGTTATCACATTGAGAAGTAAAATCGTCAAGCTCAAAAAGAGCGCTGAAGAGACAAAAACATCCACATCAGTTACAAAGAATGAAGAGAAGCACTCTAGGTTTCTAGAAAAGAAGAAAGAAGAAAATAGAAAGAGTTATGAACAAGCAATGAAAGGAAGGAATCATGGTCAACCAAAATCTAAGAAAAATATTGAAGATACATCTTCAAGAAGACCATCTATGTTCAAGCCACAAAGAAGCTTCAATCATGATCATGATCACTCAAGGTATAAATTTAGAAGGACTACACCACAAAGAAGATCATTCACTCCCAGGTATGCAAGTTTCTTTTATGGTCATTGTTTTTATTGTACTAATTTTGGACATAAGGTTGCAGGGATTATAAAAGAAACGTTCAAGCAAGAAGTGTCTATGTGGACGCACGTAACATTGAGTGTTACAAATTTCATAACTATGGACACATAGCTAGTGATTGTAGAAGCATGATCAATACTTCCATGAAAGAGAACACTGATATCAGATATAAGAAAGTATGGATAAGAAAACAGGAAGAACAGGTGAACAAAGACTAGGTACCAGAGATTGCAAGAATGGCAATAAAATGAGATGAAGAAAATTCTATAGAGAAAAAGAAATATGTTAGATACATAATGGTTTGAAAAATAACTGAAAGAAAGGAAGGACGGGTAAATAAGGAATAGGTTCAAGATATTGTACTTTTAGGCATTGTAGTGAAAGATGAATCCACAGAAAGAAAAAAAGAATTCAAAGCTCAGAGAGATAATGAATATACCAATCAAGATGATGATGAATCTACCAATGAATATGATGATGAATACACACCAGAGAAGGAATTGTTCTGAGCCATCCGACTTAGAGAGTCCCAGGTAATATTACTATTAGATAGGGGGAGTCTATGCGATAGCTGTGAAAAACCAAAGAACCATCCTTCAAGCAACTTGCAGAGTTTGAGAAGACAGATTCAGAGTAGTCAGTTATCAGAAGTACAGTTTGATAGATTAATCAAGACTTCATGATAGTATAGTGATAAATGGGTCAACATTATGGACAATTGTGCAAGTAGAGTCTTGGATAGTATGGACATAGATGGATTCGTAAGAAAACTTAGAAGGTTTGGACAGATATATGACAGTGGAAAAGAGCATGGATTCATAGATTGGTTCACAGACAAAGGAACATTATCATAATGGATGACAATTACACAACAAATAGCTCGAACATTGCTAATGGATTCCAAATCGACAAATATTTTTTGGACACATGCAGTGCATACAATAGTTCACATTCAAAATAGAGTAATGCTAAAAAAAAAATGACAAAAGTCCCTATGAACTATGTAAAGGAAGTGCAGACAACAACCTCTACATCAAGGTAACTCAAGGTAGTATTTTATTAATTGAAATTTATGTTGATGATATTTTTTTGGAAGTACTAATGACAGGTTAAGCCATAAATTTGAAAATGATACACATAATGAATTTGAAATTTCATTACTTGGAGAACTATCCTTCTTTTTGGGTCTTCAGATATGTCAAAGCAACCAAGGAATTTTTATTTCTCAAACTAAGTATATCAGAGAAATTCTAAAGAGGTTTGGAATGGAATATTCCAAACTAGTTACCACTCCTATGCAAACCAATTGCAAGTTTAACAAAGATGATGATTCAAAGTATAAATACCAAAGGAATTACATGTCAATTATTGGTAGCTTACTATATGTGACAAAATCCAGACCAGATGTAATGTAGGCAGTTGGACAGGTGGCACGATTTCAAGAAGCACCAAAGGAATCACATGTATTAGCAGTAAAGAGGATTTCCAGACATCTCAAAGGAACATAAGAGTTTGGATTATGGTATCCAAAAGGAAAGGATCTATCACTTATTTCCTATAGAGATGTAGATATGGCAGGTTTCATTGATGATCGACAAAGCACCAGTGGAGCAAAGTTCTACTTGGGTGAGGGTTTAGTATCATGGCTAAGAAAGAAACAATCATCAGTATCCTTATCTATAGCCGAGGCAGAGTATATTGCAGCAGTAGGATGTTGTACACAGATTCTATGGATGAAACAAAATCTGACAGATATACAAGTTGAGTATGATGATCCCATTCCAATATATTGTGATAATACAAGCACCATCAATATCTCAAAGAACCCAATGATGCACTCCAAGACAAAGCACATTCCAATCAAGTATTACTTTCTATGGATTCTAGGTTATAGAGAAGAATATCCGAGTTGAATATGTGGGAACAAAATAACAAGTTGCAGACATCTTAAAAAAAATTCTTCCACGGGAAGCCTCTGAGTATCTTCGCCAGAGACTAGGATTCAGGGGGAGCAGCCCCAAAGGGAGATACCCTTTTCCATTGATGTCAAAGGGGGAGATATAGAAACATTGATGAGGAGTATAAGCATGAATGTTATCATGACTAAGTGTTTCCATCAATGTCGGTGTTGCCATCAATGCCAAAGGGGGATATTGTCAGAAAGTTGGTTTAGGTTGATGGAAAGTTGGTATGGATTGTTAGTTTTCATTGATGTCAACCATTGGAGAGTGAAATTGTAGGTTGATGTCAACCCTTGGAAAAATTCCGGTAGCGAATTCCGGTAGCACAAAGGTTTGGGTAATGGACCCAAGGTTGTTTCATATATAATGGTATGAGTTTTAATATATTTGAAGGTAAGACTATTCTATATGGATATTACATATCATTCAATTTACAGTGGTATGTGGAACTTCACATAACTCTTCACGGTTAGAGAGTTATGGCCATGAGAAGTTGGAGAACCCAGGTTTGGGTAATGGATCCAAGTTTGTTTGATGGATAATGGTATGAGTTTTGATATATTTGTAGGAAAGACTATTATATATGGATAGTACATGTCATTTCATTTCCATTGGTATGTAGAACGTCACATAACTCCTCACGTTTAGAGAGTTATGACCATATGAAGTTGGAGAACCCGCATGAGTCATCTAGAAGCCCCAAAAGGTCAAAGTAGTCAAACTAGTTTAAGAGATTTTAGAAGGTAAATAATAAAGTGAAGTGATGAGTGTACTATAAGTCAAAGTGAATACAAATTTTTTTATTTAAATATTAAAGTTAATGGAGAAATTAGAAGTGGGTTAACCCTAAAATAAGGAAAGTGGGTTAAGATGGTTAAAAGGTAACCCCTTGAGGAAGCTACATGAAAGTATAAATAAGAGGTAAGGCTCTCTCATTTTAATCAAACTTGAGAATATTGAATATCTACAGGTGATTGAGGTAACCAAAGGATATATAAGACTAATTTTAGAGGGAAGGTAAAGTAAAGAAGTCCGAAATTCAAGGGAGGATAAATTCTTTTGATGATGCTTTCTAAGGTATGTTATTTACAGGTCATCTCACCATTTTCGCAATAACTTTGTTTCTAGAATGATTCCGACCGTAAAATTGGTAGGACATTGAGGAAACATATCCAAGTATCTGTGATAAAAATTTCATCTTGTGAGTCATTGTATTTTTAGATTTACACGCTGTGGAAAATAGGGTTCGTTGTTAGTCTTGAAACTAGTCTAAAACAACTGTTTTGGGTAAAAACGTCATAAATTATTCATAACAAATACAAATTCAGTAAGACCAAATGTATTGTTTAGATTAAAATATGCAGTATTATTTATACAATTTTTCAGATCCATACAAAAAATATTGCATGCGGGGCATGCTCTCTAGAATAAGCCAGAATTCAACAAGGTATGCCATGTTTTCTATAACTCCTTTTCTGAGAGGTTACAAGTAGTGAAATCTAGAGGAATTGCATAAAATACATTGAAGAACATTGTGTACCATTTTTAGATATTTGTTCATTACAATTAGATAGTTATGATTATTGCAAGTTAGGTTTTTTGACTAATCCAAAATTAGTCACGTGAGACTAAAGTAAAGTTTGATGAAAATGCTAGTCTCTTGTTGTTAAAGTTAAGGAAGGTTTGCAGGTATGTGATCATGTACACCAATTATGTTACAGAGTTACATATCATATTTGGATGATGGAATTGATGAGGGATTTTGGTTGAGGTACATGTTGGGTACATGGTTGAGACAAGTAGTTGATGAGTTGACACATACATGAGGTGTATAGTTGATGATGTTGGTACATCTTGATGATTCATATTTTATGTGTATTTAATGCATGATTGG
>ML835238.1:66100-76608 GCA_009831015.1 Picea engelmannii | reverse complement strand
TCCTCTATTAAATTGACTCCATAAGCCCGAAGGCACTAATCTTAGACCTCCATGTTGAAGTGAAAGTTATCAAAAAAACTCTCAAACTTTTTTCTAGATTGAAACCCTAACTAACTTCTAGCCCTAGGAATGTTGACGTCACCCTTGGTTATTTCATCTTGACGCAACAACGTTTCATTTTATAAGCAGTTAAATGGTGTTTAAGGCATTTATTGAATGAGGGATTGATTGGATACATTGATTGCTACATCACGTTGATATTTATTGGTGGAGTGCTATTATTTCATTGCTGTATTAACAAACACTGACTTCCTCATTATTTATTTTTATAATTTCTTATATATTGATATCAGATAGTCTTATGAAGTACTAACCCATTGAATCATAGCTTGCATATATTGGTTTGTTGTTTCTTTGTTCCGAGCAGGTGTTCTTATTTGGGGCTTCACTTCATTATTGGTTGTTTATTCGGGACTATCTATTTTGGTGGTGACCTATGAAGGGGGAACTTTACCTTTGTCCTTTTAACTTTTGCCTCTTCAAAACTCCAGGTTATCGAGGACGTCTCCCCTGGGCCTAACCTCCATAAAGAGAAAGAACTTTCCCATCGTGGTGACATTGGGTGGGATAGGTTCCTGTTATGCCAGTTTGACCTCCATCTTATAGCCATTTGACCTAGCTACAAACTGTGTGATAACAACGCCAAAAGTCATGTGGGCGCCGTTTGGGTAAGTTAGTACATTAACTTCCCAGGGTTGTAACTTTTGCATATGATCTCCGTTTTAGGCGTATGATAGTGCATTGGAAAGATATCATCAAGGAGATTAATTTTTGGGACTCAATCATGTTGTAGGATATCATTGAGAAACTCGATCTTGAAAAACCTTCATTTGGGCCCTCAAAATGGTCCCAGAAGTTAAAAACTGATAAAAATAGTAAATTGCCAAAATTGCCAGAAAATTGTTTTGAGCCAGTCGAAAAAGGTGGGTGGCCACTGATATCCACCTAGATCAATCCTCCTTCCTTAGGAAGCAATGGTATCCATTGCATTGAGTTCCCAGGAGAGAGGGAAAAGCATTTGTTGAATATGCATCTTGGTGAGTTGCTTACCTTGCTGGAGACATCGCGCTGCTTAGTTTGTGGAAGTCTGTCACGAACCTGTTGAGGATGAGGTTGTTCAACAAGTCGAGATACATGAGAGGATTGTGTGCAGAAGGAATCTTTTCACTTTTCTATAGCCTTATCGACCTGCTTCTATTGGATAGAAGGTTCTTGAGGCGAGGTTGTAATGCTTGTAGTGTCCTTCTGTTATCCTTTTGAACAGATTGTGAAGAAGCTAAATTTTGCAGTATGAGATACTACCTTTTTAGGTAGAAAAGTAGTCGGAACTACCTATGGTATTCTGTAGAGATGACCCCCAAGAGAAACAATGACACTGTGGGGTCAAGACTCATAAACATCATGGCGTTTCCACCTAAATGGTTGGCCCAAGAGAACATCACAAACATCCAGTGGGGCAACATCACATAATACCTCTTCCTTGAAGGGTTGGATTCCATATGACAATCGACATTGTTGGCTGACATGAAGATCTCATCCTTGGTGAAGCCACCCAAATGTTGTATGGTTGCGGATGTGGTGTTTTCAGCAATCCCAACTGTTTGACGACCAGTACTGAGATGAGGCTCTTCTGGCTTCTGCTATCAACGATAAAATGCAGCGAGGTCCTCTTCACCCACATCTGTGAATGAAAAAATCACTCCCCCTCTTCAGGATTTGTTGGTTCTTCTGGTTGAATTGTTGCGGTGGTGAAAATAGAAGTGGGGTCTGCGTCAATGATCTTTCCTTTACCAGTATTTTAAGAATCAGATTTTGAATCAGGGTTTGGCTCCTTGTCTTTGATCTCGGCCACCAATGACTTTTTTGAGCAACATTCATCGGTGTTGGGCCAGGGGATTTTGTGGAAAACACACCGTTTTTCGGTGTCCTTCTTTGTCTTCCCATGACCCTTCTTTTCATCTGGCTTGGACTAGTTTTTAGGAGAATGTTTGTTAGGGCTGTCTTTATCAAAATTTCTTTGTTGCGGATTTGCATACCCGAACTCCCATTTGTTATGGTGCTTAAATTTCTTCTTGATTTTAACAACATATCGATAAGCAGCACAGAGTGATGAGATTTCCAGAAAATCCATTTCCATTTAGATGTATCTGTGTAGAGCCCCACGGTATTTTAGAACCAAATGTCATCCAGAGTCTTTGATACCCATCTTGGTGTGCAAGGTATGGAAGGCATTAGCGAACTCTAGAACTTCTTGGACCCTCTATTGCCACAGTATGGTCCATCTCATGTACTGGTCCTCATAGTTTCCAACACAGTAACACTGTTCCTTTACCGCATCCACAAAAAAATCCCAAGTGGGCTCGTTCCCATATATTCCAGACTCCTCTGTGGAACTCTGGTCCCAGTAAGTTTCCCACCAATGTTTGACATGGGGTAGAGCCTTAAGGAGCATGAAGATGATCTTTTATATATCAGAAAAATTGTGAACAGAGAAATAACCTTCTAACAGATTTAACCATTTATCTAGGGCATCCGCATCTATCTGACCTTCAAATATAGGAATATCAAAATTGACCTATACCTTAAAAGGCGATGTGCCTCCAAAGTGGTCGCTTGATGAAGATGCACCTGATGCTATTGGTAGGCGTTGAAGGATGTGGGAAAAATTCTCCATCATTTCGTCCCTCTGTCGCGTGAGAGCTTGCTCAAGCAACAAACTTATAGGATCATCTGCTCCATTGTTTTTCTTTTCTTCCGCCATTGAGGGTTTCTTCGGTGTGTGAGAGAGATTTTCCTCAAGAGAGACAAGCTCAAGACCCAACTTTCTATACTCGGACCTTGTCGAGGACATGCACTAAAAAAAAATGATCAAGATCACCCTGCTCTGATACCACTGATCCGGATTATTTTTGGCACGAAATGAGAGCAGAGATATAATAAAGAAATGCACAGAGATATCGCAAATATTCAATAATTTTTATCCACAATTTTGTTCATAGTGATAATGTTATGATGATGTTATGATGATGGAAAATCAAGCTCTTCACTAAGAATACTTTCCTGAGAAAAGTTGCACTTTTCTGCTTCCAGAAACTATATTTTTCAAGAAGTTCGTAGGCTACCTATATACTTGTCTGCGAGAATGCCTAATTCTCGCAGGCTGCATTAAGCTAGGGTGCGAATGGTTCACACTGTAATAACTTCCAGGGTGCGAACATCTTCTTAAAGAGGAAAAATATGAAGTTCTCGAGCCTTCTAGAAGAGAATCTTCGAGAAGAATGAGTTGGCTAACGAATGGTTATCCAAGTGCTGGCATTCCAGATATCTTGGGATCATTTTCTATCCAAGTAACTAAATTATCTTCTCCTATATATTGAAGAGATTGATCATGGAAAAAGTTAGAAGCAAGATAGCAAGAGATTGATTAGAGAATTGTTGAAAGCCTATATGAAGGACTGATGCTACAACAGCTAGAGACACCAGCAAGGTCATCACAAGTGGTTGATTTTCTTCATGCATGAGAAAGTGTGTGTGTCAGAACTAGGAGCCATCGAAAGGAGACCTACGACATCAAGGCTCAGGTTGTAAGTTTCACTTTCAATTAATTTAATACAGTAATATGTCCCTTTCCCATAAAGATGATGTCACTTTATTACATAATTCCTTGATCATATGTATAGACTAGCTATTGAATATATTAATCTGCCTTTATTTCGATTGGTTTGTGTTGTTGCGATCTAAACGGTGCAAGAGAATTGGAGAAAAGATTGGAACAACAGAGACCTAAGGAAAGAGTTCATAAGGTATGTCCATAATACTTATCTCTTAGTTCATTCAATAGATCAGATCTAGGGAAAGTGTAGTATTATGTCATGTTTTGTTCTAGATCCAGGTGGATCTAGGGAGATCGGTTCGTGTCCGCACTTACAGATTAATCGTGAAACAATAATATAATGGAAATGTATCAAATATGCATTCATAAACACAGATATACAGTAATACATGATTTCTATTAATGAAAGAAATGTACAGAGACTGTAAAAATACAGAGTGAAAGACTCGCTAGAATGGTGGCAGCTTATCTCTGAGAATAGATGTGACGGCTACTCGCATTCACAAGAAGATGATTACAATGAGGATATGAAATCCCTTTTACAATAAATAGGAATGCAAAAATCCCTAGACATCCAAAAACCTAACCCTAGGAGATGAAGTTCCAAAAGTCATGTGGGCCCCGTTTGGGTAAGTTAGTACATTAACTTCCCGGGGTCGTAACTTTTGCATACGATCTCAGTTTTAGGCGTATGATAGCTCGTTGTAAAGGTATCATCGAGGAGATTCATTTTGGGGGCTCAATCATGTTGTAGAATATAATTGAGAACCTCGATCTTGAAAAACCTTCATTTGGGCCCTCAAAATGGTCCTAGAAGTTAAAAACTACTAAAAATAGTAAATTGCCAGAAAACTGTTTTGAGCCAGTCGAAAAAAGTGGGTGGTCACCGATATCCACTTGGATCAATCCTCCCTCCTTAGGAAACAATGGTCTCCATTGCGTTGAGTTCTCGGGGGAGATGGAAAAGCGTTTGTTGAATCTGCATCTTGGTGAGTTGCTTGCCTTACTGGAGATGTCACGTTGTTCAGTTTGTGGAAGTCTGTCACGAACCTGTTGAGGCTGATATTGTTCAACAAGTCAAGATACATGAGAGGATGGTGTTTAGAAGGAATCTTTGCACTTTTCTGCAGCCTTGTCGACCTGATTATGTTCAATAGAAGGTGCTTGGGGTGAGGCTGTAGTGGTTGGAGTGTCCTTTTGTTCTCCTTTTGAACAGATTGTGAAGAAACTAAATTTTGCAGTATGAGATACTACCTTGTGACACTTTTTAGGTGGAACAGTAGTCGGAACTACCTCTGCTATTCTGTAGAGATGACCCCCCAGAGAAACAATGACACTGCGAGGTTGAGACTCATAAACAACATGGCGTTTCCACATATATGGTTGGCCCAAGAGAAAATCACAGAAATCCAATGGGTAAACATCACATAATACCTCATCCTTGAAGGGTTGGATATTGTATGACAATCGACATTGTTGGCTGACGTGAAGATCTCATCCTTGGTGAATCCACCCGATGTTGTATGGCTACAGATGTGGTGTTGTCGACAATCCCAACTGTTTGACTACCTCTGTTGAGACGAGGTTCTTCTAGCTTCCTCTATCAACGATAAAATGCAGCGAGGTCATCTTCACCCACATCTGTGAATGAAAAAGGCACTCTCCCTCTTCAGGATCTGTTGGTTCTTCTGGTTGAATTTTTGCGGTGGCGAAAATAGCAATGGGGTCTGCGTCAATGATCTATCCTTTACCAATATTTTTAGAATCAGATTTTGAATCAAGGTTCATCTCCTTGTCTTTGATCTCAGCTACCAATGACTGTTTTGAGCGACATTCATCGGTGTTGTGCCAGGGGATTTTGTGGAAATTGCACCATTTTTTGGTGTCCTTCTTTGTCTTCCCATGACCCTTTTTTTCCTGTGGCTTGGATTTATTTTTGGGAGACTGTTTGTTAGGGATGTCTTTATCAAACTTTGGTTGTTTCGGATTTGCAGACCCGAACTCCCATTTTTTCTGGTGCTTAAATTTCTGCTTGATTTTAACAGCATATCGATAAGTAGCACCGAATAATGATATTTCCAGAAAATCCATTTCAGTTTGGATGTATCTGTGTAGAGCCCACGGTATTTCAGAACCAAATGTCATTCAGAGTCTTTGATACCCATCTTGGTGTGCAAGGTATGGAAGGTATTGGTGAACTTTGGAACTTCTTGGCCCCTCTCTTGCTGCAGTGTGGTCCATCTCATGTACTGGTCCTCATAGTTTCCAACAGGGTAACACTCTTCCTTTACCGCATCCACAAACAAATCCCAAGTGGGCTCGGCCCCATATATTCCAAAATCCTCTATGGAACTCTGCTCCCAATAAGTTTCCCACCAATGTTTGACAGGGGGTAGAGCCTTAAGGAGCGTGAAGATGATCTTTTCTCCGTCAGAAAAATTATGAACAGAGAAATAACCTTCTAACAGATTTAACCATTTATTTAAGGCATCTGCATCTATCTAACCTTCAAATATAGGAATATCAAAATTGACCTGTACCTTAAAAGGTGAGGTGCCTCCAAAGTGGTCGCTTAATGAAGATGTGCCTGATGCTATCGGTAGGCATTGAAGGATGTGGGAATAATTCTTCATCATTTCATCCCTCTGTCGTGTGAGAGCTTTCTCAACCAACAGACTTATAGGATCATCTGCTCCATAGTTTTTCTTTTCTTCCGCCATTGAGGGTTTCTTGGGTGTGCGAGAGCGATTATCCTCAAGAGAGACAAGCTCGAGACACAACTTGTTATACTCAGACCTCCTCGGGGACATGCACTGAAACAAAATGATCAAGAATAGCCTGCTCTGATACCACTGATCTAGATTATTTTCAGCATGAAATAAGAGAGGAGATATAATAAAGAAATGCACAGAGATATCACAGATATTCAATAATATAACAAAAATGTATCAGATATGCATTCATAAACATAGAAATATAGTAATACATGATTTATATTAATGAAATAAATGTACAGAGATAGTAAAAATACAGAGTGAAAGACTCGCTAGAATGGTGGCAGCTTATCTCTGAGAAGAGTTGTGACGGCTACTCGCATTCACAAGAAAATGATTACAATGAGGCTCTGAAAGCCTTTTTACAATAAACAAGAATGCCAAAAACCCTAGACATCCAAAAACCTAACCCTAGGAGATGAAGCGCTAAAATTCATGTGGGCCCTGTTTGGGTAAGTTAGTACATTAACTTCCCAGGGTCATAACTTTTGCATACGATCTTCGTTTTAGGCGTATGATAGCTCGTTGGAAAGGTTGTTGAAATTATTAATACAACTGAGAGGGGGGGTGAATCAGTTGTATGTGAGATTAAACAATTTTAAGTCTGTTAAAACATTATTAATCTTCCTTCATGTGGTCATCAACAATATATAGCATATGGACAGTAATGGTAAAGAACAACAGTCACACATAAAGTATACACAGAGACATATTTTTCACGAGGAAACCCATAAAGGGAGAAAACCTCTTCTTCTTCGAAATGATAGGCATTCTTTTAAGTTCTGTACATCATCTATAATTGAGCACTAACTCAATATGAGGCTACTACCTCTGTTTTACAAGTTGCAACTTGTTTGAGAGCACCAACTCTCTGGTTTCTCTAGCACCCACTAGAAGGAAGCACCAACTCCCTAAATATTCCAGCACCAACTGGATGGAAGCACCAACTTCCTGAATGTTCCAGCACCAACTGGATGAAAGCACCAACTTCCTGAATGTTCCAGCACCAACTGGATGGAAGCACCAACTTACCGTTACACAGGCTCCAACCTGTATAACAGAGAACACTTGTTCCCCCTAGCACCACCCTGCCACCCTGGTTTCTCTGGCTACAACCAGATGGAAACTACAACTCCTTGTGTTCAAGAACCCACTTGAACTTATGAGGACAACAGTCCTCCCGAGCACCTCCCAACCTCCCTAGAATAGAAATGGCTAAATAAACATTCAACTTTACAGATAAATCAGTTCTTACCAATCTTTCTTTGTTCTGTAAATCTGGTCTTCTGCACACTGTTATGCTGCTCTTCTCTTCCTCTATCTGTTCAACAGGTGTGCTTTGCATCAAATCGTTCTCTCATTATTCTCTTCTTAAACTTGTTTTGTTATTCTTCTCTGCATTTCATCTCACACTTCACATATGATCGATCTCCTCCTACGCATTCTCTTCTTCTATATTCTTACAGTTTCATTCTTTTTCACTTACAGAATGGCCAACCGACACAGTCTGTTTTCATCTTCTTATATACACGCGAACATGATGGTTCAACTTCCCAACTCCTTAGGAAAAATGACGACAACTGTCTAAGCAACTGAAACGCCAACTGATTGGAAATCATGAGTCCATTTCACTAACGGATTTGTAACTGAAAAGTTAATCTGTGAGAAAGAACAGTAACCCTCTGATCACATTCAAGTTCATCTGCAGCGTTGGATATGCAACGAGCAAATCTGAACGATCATAATTTGTACTCCTAGATCTACGGTCGGGATTGGATTCTGGAGCCCCCTTGCCATTCTACCTTTAAGTGAAGGGGGGGGATCCAGAATTGGGCACGCATCTCTTGAGCGGTCAGGATTAAAGTGCCTAGATCAACGACGCTCATGCGATTCCATACCCCCTTTGTTTTTCTGCCTTTAATAAAGGGGGGGGGGGATCCGGAATTGTGGGGTATTGATGAAGGGCCCCACTCCTGTCGTGTCAAATTTTGTATCATTCTCCACCTAACCGTGTGACAAGGCTCATTCCCTTTAGCTCCTCCTCGTCCTCCGACATCTGTCCATCTCCCAAGTGGTGTAAATATGCTGACATCACACGTGGATTGACACGTGTTGAATACTGCCACGTGTCACTATGATTCGTGACTTACATGTGCCTGAAATGTTGAATCAGTCTGACACTTGTCATTACCTGGTTGTGCCACGTGTTCCTAGATGACGTGGTATGCTGACGTGAGTCGGGTCGACGGTCCAGATCATATCTTGATCTGACGGTTCAGATTCAGTCGGGATTTCACACATCGCGATTTCGACACTCTTGTCGTTCTGTGTTTTTGTCACTTCAAAGTCCCGATCCACAAAACTCCGTAATGGAGTCATATCTACGGTCCAGATCACATCTTGATCTGACGGTTGTAATTACGTCGCGATTTCGCATATCGCGATATTAGGATTCTTGTTGCATTGGGTTCTTTGTCTCTCTATGTCGCGATCCCTGAAACTCCGATATGGAGTTACATCTACGGTCCAAATCCAAGCTTGATTTAACGGCTGTGATTGAATCGCCATATCGCATATCACGATTTTGGCATTCTTGTTGTCAAGTTTATTTGTCATCTCCAACACGCGATCCCTGAAACTCCAACATTGACTAGAATTAACGGTCCAGATCAAAGCTTGATCTGACGGCTCAGATTTCATCGCAATTTTTCATATTGCGATTACGCCCTCTTCTCCTTGCACTTTAAAGACCGTGCGTGTTCTCCTCGATCCAACGGTGGTCGGACTGTGCGCTCGGATCTAACGCCCGAGATGTATCCTCCTCTTCAGTGTGCACTCTTCTTGTCTTTATTCAGATCTAACGGCCCTCATGCTGTCGGGAATTTTGGATGGGATCCAACAATCAGAAATGCTTCTCGGGCCTTCGATCACTCAATCTTCCTGGACTTATCTTTTGTTTGCCTGTCGATCACAAACTACCTGTACTCATGCCATATTCACCATTGTACTTGCCATCAATGACAAGCATTCACTGTCTGTTCAATATTTGCCAACAATCTCCCCCTTTGGCATTGATGGCAATACAAGAACCCACATGCATTCGGATCGCATTTGGATCTCTTCTCCCGAACTCTTTTCTTCCCCTTTGACATCAATTTCAAAGAAGAAACATTCTTCCCCTGATCTGTTGCAAAAACATACTCCCCCTGTCGACTATAAGAATCTTGGGAATACACCAAATATTCAATAAGTACTCCCCCTGACCAGGTGAACAGATTAAACACCAGATATTATAACCCCCAACTTTTGACAAAGGTATCCAAAAGGGGTCGCTGCTAATGGTTTAGTAAAGATATCAACAATCTGTTCTTTGGAAGGAATATAATTCAGCTGAACAATTTTGTTTGTAACTTGTTCTCTGAGAAAATGGTACTTGATTGGAATATGCTTAGTCTTGGAATGAAGAACAGGATTCCTGGAGACACCAATCACACTTGTGTTATCACAATGAATTGGAATAGGATCAATGTAAGTTACCTTTAGATCTGCAAGGGTTTGTATCATCCATAAGATTTGTGAGCAGCAAGTAGCAGCAGCAATGTATTCTGCCTGTGTAGTGGATAATGAAATAGATCCTTGCTTCTTACTAAGCCATGCAACTAATGAGTCACCCAGAAAAAATGCTCCTCCACTGGTGCTTTTTCTCTCATCAACACAGTTTGCCCAATCTGCATCTGAATAAGAAGTTAACTGGAAATTCTGATTTCTAGGATACCACAGACCATAAGTCATTGTTCCCTTAAAGTATTTAAATATCCTTTTGATAGCTACCAAATGACTTTGTTTAGGGGCAGACTGAAAATGACCTACCATTCCAACAGCTTGCATTATATCATGATGGGATGTTGTGATGTACAGAAGACTGCCTATCATAGAACGATATGTTCTTTGATCAACATCAGTTGAGATATCATCTTTACTTAGCTTGCAACCAACCACCATAGGTGTGCTAACTGTAGAGGAATCTTCCATCTAAAATTTCTTCAACATCTCTTTCAAAT
>ML835238.1:44624-58021 GCA_009831015.1 Picea engelmannii | reverse complement strand
ATTTTGGGGGCTCAATCATGCCTTTGGCCATCATTGAGAACCTAGATCTCAAAAAACCTTCATTTGGGCCCTCAAAATGGCCCCAAAAGTTAAAAACTACTAAAAATAGTAAATTGCCAGAAAATTGTTTTAAGCCAGAAGGAAAAGGTGGGTGGCCACCGATATCCACCTGGATCAACCAGGTCATGTGAGATCATATGGACCTAGGGTATTTAATAATGACGACAATTTTTTAAACCAAAAAGAGTCAAGTAGGGCAGTGTTGATGACACCCTTGCCTTCATCGTCATACCTCGATAGGAATCACTTGAAATATTATAAATGGAAGCAGAGAACAGGGAAAAATATATTGTTTGGAAAAGAGATGGGTATATCACAAGTTGTCTTAGCCACGACAATGGTATTTATATACTACTTCATCTATCTATTTCCCCTAGGAGGAACTATCAAGATTTAGTAGAGTCGAGCCAATGAGGGAATTTACTTGTTTTCGCAAGCAGGAGAGAACCTATCACTAGAGAAAGTATAATGTAGATCAAGAGATGGTAGTAATACGTAGTTCGAGATAACATCTGTCTAAATAAAAACGAATAGCCAAGTTGGAACCTTGTTGCAGGAAAGAAACAAGCTTTCAAATTTCGACAACTATTCGTGTTTTTTATAGGGTAAGGCTATGAAGAAGGATTTCATCTTCTTCTTGGTCAACCGGTTCCCCTGAATACTCACCATAGGTCCACAGTCAATGAACAGGTTCACATGTAGTTGGCCATCATCTGGACCAATTTTTTAGTGGGGAATCCCTTCACCCCCAAAGATTTAGAGGTACTCACCTTCTTGAGGAGCACCATAGTAGGAAGGAATATTATGTAATGATTTATTTTGGCTCCGGAAAATCCAAATGTAATGGGAATGGGAAGAGTAGGGAAGATGAAACCGAACAGTCATGTAATTAGGAATTCCAACAGTCCACCCTTAGGTATATAGGAAAAACAATGTAAGAGGAAAAGGAGGGGGGCCTGGAAGGTCGAAATTGGGTATTTTATACTTCTTTATCAGAATCAAAGATGGATAGTAATTCTCTTTGCTTGATGTTGTTTTCCTAAAAATGAATTATTTCTTAGAAGGAGGATAATAGAAAGCACCTTCATGGTTCATTTATTTAATAGTGCACTATTCTTGATTGTTTTATGTAAATGTTTCAGTTTGTCATTCTTTCCAATTGTCATTTGTAGGAAATGGTTATAAATTAATTATGAATTCAATTACAGGAACGTGCTTATGAACATCTATATGCAAACAAGTATGTAATATGATTTTGTTCTATAAACTTATAACTAATTCTATTTTTCACATTAAATTATAGACCTGTATTTGATCCTGCTACTGTGAAATAAGATTGTAGTTTCTCTTTAGAAATACAATTGAATTTTCATATTGGAATAGATGTGCATTTAGAATCCAACCTAGCTCTTATGGAAAGCCTCTCTATGGAGAGAAGTTCATTTTGTTAGTGGTAGACGGGTCCATATATTGGTGTAGGATGATATTCAAATGAGAGTGGGTCTAATTTGAGACCTTCCATTGGGAAATTCTCCCTCATGTCGACATCGAGATTTCCCCCCTCATTAACAGGATGTTGAGTCTAGAGTTTGGATCTAGAGATTGCTTAGAGCCTAGAGTGAGTGAGAAAACTTATGTTGTGGGAACAAGTGAGCTATACTCTAGATCCAGATCCATTGTCAAGGACCAAATCTAGTAGCTAGGTCCACAATCCAGAACCATAATTAGAGTTTTTTCTAGGATCTAGAGTCATAGCCACATTCAAGAGAAGTATATAGAAGGCACATTCATCCATAATGGTTTCCTTGAGATTTTGGAGACTAAAAATTCTGTCAATGGGTAGGTGTGATATGAAATGGATATGAACTCCCCCTCTAGGCCATGTTCCATTATTTTTTTGGACGTTTACTCCTTCCCTAGGCCATACGCACCCCCCACAGGCTAGAACTTCCTTGCTGGGAATTTTTTTCACTACCTGGGTTGACTCCCATCTACTTGGGTGTTTTATTTTTTGCCTAGTCGACTAAACATCTCCATGGGCAATTGATTTATTTATTAGTCAATTTAATTACCTTTGGTCAACATAGTATATGGTATGGTCGAATTAAACTTTTGGTCGATTTGTTCCATAACCTGTTTGATTGGGTCTCTTACTTGGTCGATCTCCTTCATGTGGTTTAGTTCACAAGGAGTTGATTTGAATTTCATTCATTGGCCTTCATCTCTATACGGAGTGGTTGAAGTAGAGAAGGCTATGCACATGTTGTCGAAAGTGAGAATAAGTTTACAAGTGAACAAGAATTGAAAGACTTTCTTGGTATGTCATTGGACTCATTGGCAGGTTATTGGGAGAAAAATATTATCCTACTCTATCAAAGCATTTACTTCATAGATGATCGATAAAAATAAAAGGTTTTGAATGTTACAAATCATGCAGGTTCATTGTCATTATTTCTACACTTTACTCTTCTTGACTAGTGACAAAGGAAAACAAATAATCTTTCTTTGAATTAAATGTGTTTCCCTCTTTGTGGTATACAAACCTTTATGGTTTTTTACACATTAATGCTCCTATAACAGACATGAAAGTGGAATGGTAATGGACTATCTGAAGTAGACATGAGCACCATGGGGAAAGTGACAATGTTGGTTTTTAGAATCACATAATCCAAACCCAATTTCAAGAGGGTCTATCTAATTTGGTTTATGAATTTAAAGTTATTGTAGACTTTGTCTGGTTTTACTTGGGATGATTCGAACCTCCCTCTCCTTGTAAACTAAGGAGTAATGATACATTAGTTGTTGGAGAGTATAAATAAGAGTGTTTATACATAAAAAAAAACCATAAATAACCTTGTTATCCTAGGAATACATAACCCAAAGAAAGCCACATTCTCATACACTTTGCTATGTATTCCAACGAAGATCACATTCCATAAACTAAGTCACTGAGAACAAATAAATTACATAACATCGGTATCTAGTCAGTAGCTTTAGAATATTCATGGAGGATTGATTGTTATGGAAGGGGTTTCTATTGTGTTTCTAGTTGGTTGTCATGTGCATGTTGCAACCAAAAGAAGGCTTTGCAACAAGGGAGAGAAGAGACATCCTTGTGCAGTGTAGAGGAATAGAGGCCTAGTGGCTTTCGTGCAGACAAAGTTATTTATATAAGACTCAAACAAAGACAAGAAATTGAATTTAGTAGAGGTTATGTGTTGGTGAAGTGAGTGGGCTATCATTCCCTCTTTTATGAATAATATGGTATCAGAGAAATTGATCCTTGACTGTGACAATTGCCAAAACTTTGAACAAAATATTGCAGACCTCAACATGGGTAAAGCAAGCAAAGAAACGTTTTTGGAGGACTTGAGGGTTGTAGACCTTAATATTGTACAATATTTTACTACAAATATATTTTCAATAAAAGAAATAGAAAATATACAGTGGAAAATACACACATTACATATATATTTTCCCCCTGGAAACCCAAACTGGGAAAACCAACATATTCTATAATCATTCATTGTGATACATTGTTTATAATACAATATACATATAGGATCCAACGACATCCAAAACCCTAACCCAATGACCTGGATTAGTGAACGACCCTAATTCCCCAACCGGAAATAGAAAACCATCGGCAAAACCCATTGTTGTATCATTTTTGTCACCTAAATGAGAAAAATAAGGACACTTACAAGTCCAGTTGGGTTATCTAGACAGGACAAAAATGAGTGCAAGAGTTAGAAACATCAAGCACAAGAAACAAAGAAACAAMTAAACTAACAACAATTAAAGAAAYTGAATTAAAGTGCATAAGGGAAATAGGACAAAATAAAACTGATATTCATGCCACCAATGGATAGATTGTATTAGTGGGAAAACACCAAAGAGAAAGGGATACTTATGGGCCCCCTCTTCCTTGAAGGGAGGGCTCTTGAACCCCCAATGAGAGAGATCTTCTTACAAATAGCAAACTAAAAGGAAATGGTGAAGAAATCCAAAGTTGATTCACTCAAGAGGTGATGTGAATGGCCCAATGAAATGGTGCTTATATGCTCCAATGAGGAAAGAGGTTCCTTGCAGAAGAATAAAGGTAGCATAACAATACAAATATATTCTTGAAAATATAGTGCACCCATGGCCTCTTTTTATAGCAAATCTTTGAGGCGTTATCCAACCGGTCCTTAGTGTGAACAAGGGACCCTTTAGGGCACCTTTAGGTCTTTGACCAGCCCCCCACTCAGATTCATCTTGGATTTGGGGATCAAATCAAATTGGGAGATGAACCAGAAGTGGGTGGGAGGCCGACCAGAATCATTAATACGTCATTTTGAAGTGTGCATGGATTTTTGCATCCACAGTCACACATCGGGCGCATGTGCACTTTTCTGGCGTTTTCGACTGGCGCACGTGTGCGCGCTTCCTTTGCATTCTGAGCGCATGATGATTTTATAACCAATTGTATAGTTTGTGCCCTTTGGAAATGCATTTTTTGGACCATGAATTAACTAATAGGTGTTTGGAGGTGATGGATTTATGTAACCATTTGTGGACAGAATTTCAGTGAGAACAGATGCCCCCTGATGTGCGAGGTTAGGAGCATATGTATAGCCAAAATACATCAATGTTTCTTCTACTGAGAGTAACTTTGTAAGAAAGAGTGTTGAGAGGAATTGAAAGAGAGACCCATTGGAGGGAGAGGGGAACCTGTGAGACCCAAACCTTTCGCTAGGCGTCGAAAAATAAAATTGTATACAAACGAGGCAGGCATGCCCCATGCTCATGTCATGTAACTCAAAAGTGTGTAAGACAGTAACTGAAGTGGTATGTTGACGTAGATAAATACAGCGCCTGCTAGGGAGATTTGATAATGGCAGAGGACAATTCTAATGGTGAACACACTCTAAAAAGAGGTGATGAAACCTGTAAGAAGTGTCGATAATTCACGGGCATTGATAGCCCAACAAATTTCAGAGGTCTTCGGCAAATATAAAAACAACTGCAATAGTTGCAAAGTAAGACCCATCGTAAACATGAGATAAATTTGAAGTCAAATGTTTATGGGGGTCAATGAAAACAGAGAACAATGGTGGTTTTCTTTATGCCATCAGAGACTCCTCATTGTAAAGGGAATGAGATTCAAGATATTGTCTCCCTCCTAGAAACTGTGTCGATGTCGACAGAAAGGGATACATGACTCCAAGAAGAAAAGGGCTTCATGAAATCCACTAGATGAGATCAGGAACTGATGAGGTTCATGGACAAAGTCAAGATGTGGTGAGACTCAAGACTGCCCTTGGTTGGGGATATATGTGAAGTATGAGTGGAATCAACCATGAAACTGAATCCAGCGTCAGGGAGATGACTAGACGTGGGTTAAATGGTGTTAGAGGCATGACAACGTGGACAAACTAGGAGATCATAGGTACATGGACTGTGGGATACTCAGGGTTTATGGACGATGTCAACAAGAGTAGAAGGTAATGAAATCCCCAACCAAGGGCAACATGGGTTGCTTTATCGGAAAAGGAAGGTCACTAAGGGCGACAACAAAAATCTATGTAAATGCGGGAAACAAAGGATTTGTACAATCACCAAATGAATACAGAATAATTTGGGATAAGTGTGCAGATACAGAAACAGGCGCCCCAGTGCAAGATGGCTTGGCCCATGAGGGCGCAAGTTGTGTGAAGAACCAGTGGAGGGTGGGGGGCCCATAGGTGGGTTTTTGTATGAGGTAAATGAATGGAGGGGAATTTGCAGATGGGAAAACTGATTGTGGATGAAATGGAGGGCTAATGATACTGTGGAGGTGTAGTCAAATGATAACTAGTAGGAGATGTTCTGGGAGTCCATTGGGAAAGCTAGCAAAATGAGGAGAAGGAATATGTGGTTGATTCTCGAACGTGAGTAAGACTATCGGGACTCCCATCCCTAGGGGGGAAAGAAGCATGAGTTTCAAAGTGACACAAAAGGGACTATGAATGGGACAACTCATGTAAGGGAGAATGCTACCGGGTGACAATACTGAAAATGTAGCAGAGGTGAGAGTATTGCAGAGCCGTATGGGGAGGAAGATAGTGGTGAATGTCGAAGGATGTGACTGGGAGATGCAATGGATATTCAGAGGGAATGAATACATGCCAGTGTTGATCATATACCTGAAGGGGTTGCATTGGTGGGTGATGACCAAGTACCTACACACATGAAAACCAAATACTCGTCGTGAAAAATATCTGAAAAATAAAGAACATAGAACAGTTATTTGATCATTTTGAACATGAGCATGCGTACCTAGGTGGGATGTGAGAAAAAGACTCCCCGGGGGTCGAGGACAGATGGTGACCTGGGGAATGTGACTGTGTAGGTGGAGCAATCCTGATCTCGTGGCTAAAGACGGATCGAAAAACAGACGCTCAGAGCTCCTATAATTGAGGATGGAATTTTGGCAAAAGGGGCTATATATAACTGTAGGGCCCACATTTCCACCTCATTTGTACCTGCTACTATAGTGAGTTTATGAGAGGTTTGAGAGGAGATTTGGAGATTCTAGGAGTTCGAGCTAGTCAATCTGGGGTTTGTGAGAGCCAAGTTAGTGGTCGTATCCTCCTGCATAGTAATTAGGATTTTTATTTTGGGCAGGGTCGTACGGGTGGCCATACGGAGGGTTTTTGTGAGAGTGGGCCCCCCAGTGCATGGGTGATTGGAGAATTCTTGTGCTTGGGTGCATGGTTTTAATTGGGACAGCCACGCATGGGAGTTCCAGAATGGGGAAAATAGGTGTGCATTGGATGTGTGCCTGTTGGAAGCACAGTTGCGCACGCATGTGCGGCTGTTTTTCTGAAAGTTGCGCATGTGTGTGCAACTGTGTAGCGGACAGGTATGCATGAATGCATGTTTGTACATGTGACATGGGTGCATGCATGTGCCCCTGTGTTTTTGACAGTTTCACATCAATGTGCAACTGTGGGAAGAACATGCGCTCATGTGTGCACGCCTGTGGGGAAAACAGTTGCAGACTTGAGGCAAAGCTGAGGGGTGTAGAAAACTTGTCTTTTCTAAGATTTTGGTGTGGTTATGGGTTGTGATGTCTGATCAAGTACTATTTATGTGGATGCAGGTGACCAATTGAGGATTTCAATCCACTGGAGGGAGAGAGACTGGGTGCGTCTGAGAGAGGCGGTTATATATGAGGAGCCCGGTGTGCGGGGACCTTTGGCAGCCTGTGGGATGCTAAATTGTTTTGACTACTCACTGTTGCGGGCATAGGAGTACCTGCTACATTTTTTTATATCTATGTGGAGCACTGATCTGCAGTGCTTCATTGTGTGGGGAGAGCAGCTCACATTCTCTATGATAGAGGATGTGTATTTCTTAATTGGGCTCCCTTTTCAGGGAATCCCTCTACCTGTTGAGCCCGTGTTGTCAGGGGATGGATAGTTGGTCAACCTGGAACATACATACTGTACTGGGGAGGACTTTATGTCAGGCTCGCTGGTGAGGATTGGGGCAATGGATGCCCTTGTGCATCGTTGCATTGCGGTGATGATTGTGAGGGTTTATGGATCCCTCACTACTCAGTGGATCAGTGGTGGTCAGTTGAGGATCATGCAGAGGGCCCTGGGTGGAGAGCATTTTTCCTAGGGCTTGATGCTACACACCAAGATGATCGGGCATCTTAACTGGTGTCAGGTTGATGACTCTCATGATTTTTCCTTTGGGTATATCTTGGTGTCCTAGTTTTTGGAGCAGGTGCCTATGCTGCGCCCAAGACTTTTCTTGGATGCACCGGGGGCACGAGAGCCAGGATTGATGCGATGGGCAGTGATCCTGGTTCGACATGGTGGTGGGGAGGGAGGCCATTACTTTACAACTGAGATAGCATGTGTGTGGCATCAGATGCCACGGATCATCCTACGATATCCATATATAAGGATGGACTATCGTCGGGATCATGATATGTTATTACCTCCTGGAGAGGTTTGGGACCACAGAGGTATGTTGATGTATTGGATAATTTGATTTGTATATAGTATTTCATATGTTTTCTGTATGTATGGATGTCGATGCTATATGTTGTTTATTGTGTGTGAAGATGTGGGGCCCCGAGGCTGGGAGATGGATTTGGTTAGAGCATTGGTTCATGAGAGCCAATGAGACCGTAGTGGGAGGATCCACGAGCAGGCAAGAGACGTCGAAGGGATGAGGTAGGTGCTTGGCCAGTGGATGCAGACAGAGCTGGTAGGAGACGGAGTTATGATGACCTCGGTGCAGGGCCTTCATGTGCACCTTCTGTCGAGGCTAGCAGGGTGTTTGAGGACTTTCATCGTCGATTAGTGTTGTGAGTGGGAAATCCCCCCATGGACTAGCACTTAGGGTTTTATCATGCATGCAAAAAATACCTAAAGATTCCTACTTTTTACCATCATCCTAGACCTAATCCCCATTATTCTTAAGAAAATACATAGTTAAGAAGATCAAGTGAACATACCTTATTTTTGGCGTTTGATATCGATCCCTCTTCATGCTTGGTCACTCTTTGACTGCAACTCTCCTCCCAAGGATGACCTACATTTACAAAAGACAAACAATTAACTCCACATGCATTTGATCTACAGATTAATGGGTTAGAGATTTAATCAACATGTACGCAATAAACAATGAAAACCTCATATGGTGGGACATGAAAAGTACTTCTTTATTATTAACTTCACTAAAGAAACTTACAATGATGAAGATGGCCACTGCTCCACGAATCTGGTCCTAGGCTCCTCTTTTATTGTGCACCAACTGCTAACACACTTTCTTCTCTTCTTTGTTGAAATCACAAAATGGTTGCAGAATCTTGGGCAGAGGGTGTTGGTTGTGGAGCCTGATTATCTTCCTGATTTAGAGGTCTTTTACTTTCAGCCATGTTTATACCCCATGAAGTATTTACACCCCAAAATTATGTACACTCTTCCACGCAGGGGAGTGCAGAGGGGAGTGCAGAGTAAAAGTATATTGTAATTTCATTGTAAATCTGGACCATTCATTATAAGGTCGCAGATCTAACGATAGAGATTATGTTAGGGTTTTTTTCCCTAGAAGGCAACCCTCTTTTATGAGGAAAATGTATTGTGGCTATGGATGTTGACGAGTATTGTATTCTGAGAGAGGAGACTGTGAGAGAAAGAAGAGGAAGTTACAGTAGGTTTTGATGTAGGTTGTATCCCTTCATTTTGCTAGATAATAATAAAGAAAGGATCTGGCAATTTCTCTGGTGGACGTAGCCCACATTGGGTGAACCACGTAAATCTGTGTCTCTTTTGTATTGTGTATATTCTATGTTTTATTTCTGCATTTGTTTTATTTTATTGCTCCGCGATCCTGTTTTTCTAACAAAGGGGAATACGAATTTGGGTAGAGTTTCTTTACTATGATTTTTCCTTTTTTCAAATGGGACCCCTACCCCTTCTTTTATAAGCTAGAAGGAGCTAGGTATTTAGTCGAATGATTGGCCATGCATGGTCAAAAGGTTTAGTTAAATTACCCAAAACTGTGTGTTCCATCAGCAACTTTCCATTTTTCATGCTTTTGTAGGTACACACGGGCTATAGTGGGTCAGCTAGAGTGTACACACGGGCTGTAGTGGAGCAAGGTGCGTGGGCCTTTAAAAAATGTGTTTTTTAAGAAGAGTTGTTTAGTAATGGCTTGGAAAAGAAGGCATATGAGATGGCCTGATGTCAGGTAAGTATGTCTGGTGCAAATTAGGGTTATAACAATTGGAGGTGGTGTTACAGGGAGTGCCCGAGGGCATGTGGACCTAGATCTAGAACGAGGGAGTTCTGGAGAAATGTGTGGGCCTTTTGGTGGAGTTGTGGACCTTGATCTGCAGGGCAGCGATAGCGGCAGCAGTGATGATAGGGCGACTTCCACCTGGACCGGGCGGATCGCCAGCTAGTGGGGCCCCACCTCCTGACAGAGGACCTGGTGGAGGTTCTCTAGAGGCACCATGAGTGCTCGATGTATTGGTTTCTGTTTATAGATGTAATGTCCCCAAGGCTGAGCCCTGTTGTAAATCATGTCTATGAAGTATAGAGCTTGCACTATGAATTGTAATTATGTTCTATAGGCTAGTGAGCCAAGCTAATATAAGCTAGTGGGCTTCTGTGTTATTAGGCCGGAGAGCCTAAGTGTTAAGGTTAGGAGCCTACTTTTGTATATGTAATCATGCAAAACATTAATAAAAATATAAACACCGCTGTGTGCAGACCAACCATGATGAATAAGTGATGGGGGACTAAGCTTCCACAGAGTGGGTAAGGGATTGGGGGTTGGAAGGTTGGGAAGAGAGGCTAAGTGTTGAGCCTAGGGGCTTAAGTCCTTGGGAATAATATTTTAATATTATTCCAATATCCATGTGAAATGTGATGTTTTATCCTAAGTTCTTTGGAAGGACGAATGACTTCCAAATGGGAAGGATCAAGCTTCATGGGTGACAGGAGTCAACCCAAGCACATGCAGTTAAAACCTAGGAAGTGAGCCATGTTGGGGGTTCCTCCTCCATTCGACCGTCGATTGTCTAAACCATGAATCTCGTGGCCCCTGTATTTGACCTCTGCATACCCTCACGCAGCTTGGAAACCAGAAAACCGTAATGTTTTCCTGAGAAGCCAAGGTATCAGTCATATGAACCGTTTGAGTCTGTGTTCGAAATTTGCGTTAATTCCTTGTCACACACCCTGAAACCAGTGACAAACCCATGGATTGAGCCATGTCACCTGTGTACGCTGTGATCCCAGCCCATTCTCTCTTGCAAAGTCGAGTCTGTACCTGAACTGTCTTTGGGTTGCTACCTTATGTTTTTCCTAAGTGGAATTGAATAGTTGTTGTTGTTGTTATCCTCACCTTGTGGAAATTGGGCTGAAAATGGTTGAAGAAGTGGGTTTTCAGGCCCGTGGTTGAAGAGGTAGGTTGTAAGGCTTGTGAGAAACTCCCTCTAGGTGAGAGAGTCTGTTGGTAAGTGGTTTTCTTCCAGAGAGAGTCCAGCACCAGCGACGGAGCTCTGAGACTTCCTGATCCAACCTGTTGCTGAGACCCAGAGAGGGAGGTGAAGCACTGATGGATTGTGCTTGTGAAGGTGTATACTCCCGAGTAGAATAGGCATGTGGGGAATGAGAGTCCATGAGTAGTGGGCATAAGAAGGCATCCTGGGAAGAATCCTTCCAGTTATCCTAGACTAGGATTCCTTGCCTTGGGTGGAGCTTAGTCCCATCTCGGGGATGACCTATTGCTGAGAGTGATGAGTAGCATGGTCTAAGGCTGGGAGGTTCGTGGAAGGCCTGCACGTAGTTGGTGGAATTACCACAGTTTCAAAGATAAGTATCAGCTTATGCTTAATATTATTTTTGCATGCATGTGATGCTTATATGTATCATGTATTCTGTTGTGCATATGAATTACTGTTAATGCCAGGGATTATTTATGTTAGCAGTAATCTTGTGTTTACTCTGAGTTAAATGTGTTTAATTTGATATTAATGCATGTTGTTAATTAAGTATGAGAATTATGTTGTTTCGCATAGTAGCGTTTTCTTGGCCAGTGGGATGACGGCCGGGGAGTGTTACAGTTTGGTATCAGAGCCTAGTTTCAACGCTGAGCTTGGATGGGCCAGATAAGTGGTCTTTGGATCGAGGTTTTGAGAATAAATTGGGTCTAGAGGACTAATTTCAGACCTCTGAATGTATCTGAGGGCCAAGGGTTACTTGGTTGTGTTAAGAAGTTTAGGAGGAGTAGCGGCGGATTAAACTGTTGTCAGCGTGGTAATTGACCATGGAGAGAGAGAAATCCACACCAGAAGTGTTGGAGCCATTGGATCTGTTCGAGAGCAAAGGAGAACCCTCACGCCCGTCAAATCTGGAGAATGTGCACAAGGCTTAAAACCCTTTGGAGTTGCATAGGAGTGTGGAAATCGCAATACGCGAAATCTCGAATTCGTTAGGACCGTCCATCGAAAAGGACGTGTGGATAGAGATCAGCCTTTTGCTGACTCATGACCTAAAATGGTCTAAGGGTGATTTCATGAGAATTCACAAAACATGAATTCACGATTGGATCACAACCGTCGATCTAAAGAGAGAATTGGACCGTTAATTGTCCAGAAAAAATCAACATTTTGGGAGTAGGGAGGACAAAGGTGGAAAATCTTTCGACCTCGTGACACACGAAATCCTGATACGTGAAATTTCAATGAGATCTGAGTCGTCAGATGATGGGGAATTAGGACCATTGGATCATTTCGTGAATTCAGGGATCATGAACTTGGAGCGCAGGCCAAATTCTTGGTCAGTCCAAGTCCCGAATCACAAAAGGGATTAACAAGGGTAGAATCGGATGGTAGAGCGCTTCCAGGAAGAAGTGTCAAAATCCTGTGAGTCGTCAGATCAGGGGAGGCTCACAGTTGTTGAACTCATACATGAATTTCCATATCGAAATTTGGGGTTTGAAGTGACAAGAGATTTGGAGTCGCTGCATCGCGAACTCTAGGTTACCGAAAACCCGAAACCCTGAAATCCAGAAACGATCTACACCGTAGATCATAGGAGAGGAACTTGACCGTTGGATCAAGTAGATGAATAGACCATAATTTTAGAATTTCGGCAAATGAAAGTTCGAGATGCGAAGGTGCATGAACTCCTAATGCCTGAAACTCCGAAACAAAAAGTGAAAGTAGTGGGGCCCCCTGACATCACTGGGAGTGAGGTGGACCTTCTTAAGGACACCATGTGTCACTACCTTGGTGGGCGACAGCTATGCTACGGGCCTGGAGGGTAAGGAAATCAAATTTTTGGAAGTCGGGAGTTGGAGAGGGAAGCGAGTGCGAGAACCTCCGGGACCGAAACCCCAAAATATTGAAACCCGAAGTTCATTTGGAGAGCCTTGTAGCACCTAGCAATTTAGCATTTGGTCACGACCCGTAATCTCATGGGTTAGGGACTAAGAAAGAGGGGGATATCATTCGAAATTTACAGAGCCGAACAGAGCTTAGAAAATTCATGGAATCAAAACATTTTCTTATTCACGTTGGTTTTTAAATGTTGTAGTTTTATTAAGGGTTTAAGGCCTGACAAACTTCAGTTAATTGGACGTTGTGTGTGCAGAGTTCAACGAGTGTCAGAACAGCCATGAATCAACGTCGAGTATAGAAATGGAAGAGGTGTTGATTGCCTCCAATTCAGAGAACGAAAGAGAAGGAAGGGATGTCAACTTGGGAGTTGAAGGATCGAACTCCAATAGGCACTGAAAAGAGATGGATAAGGAAGGACATATGATGAAAATCATCAAAA
>ML835238.1:22658-38910 GCA_009831015.1 Picea engelmannii | reverse complement strand
CCATGTGAAATGTGATGTTTTATCCTAAGTTCTTTGGAAGGACAAGTGACTTCAAAATGGAAAGGATCAAGCTTCATGGGTGATAGGTGTCAACCCAAGAGCATGCAGTTAAAACCCAGGAAGTGAGCCATGTTGGGGATTCCTCCTCCATTCGACCATCGATTGTCTGAACCGTGAATCTCGTGGCCCCTGTATTCGACCTCTACATACCCTCACGCAGCTTGGAAACCATAAAACTGTAATTTTTTCCTGAGAATCCAAGGTATTAGTCGTCTGAATTGTTTGAGTCTATGTTTGACCTCTACGTTAATTCCTTTTCACGCACCCTAAAACCAGTGACAAACCCATGGATTGAGCCGTGTCACCTGTGTACGCCGTGAGCCCAGCCCATTCTCTCTTGCAAAGTTGATTCTGTACCCGAATTGTCTTTGGGTTGCTACCTTCTATTTTTCCTAAGTGGAATTGACCAGTTTTTGTTGATGTTATCCTCACCTTGTGGAAATTGGGTTGAAACTGGTTGAAGAAGCAGGTTGTCATGCCCATGGTTAAGAGGCAAGTTGTAAGGCCTGTGAGAAACTCCCTCCAGGTGAGAGAGTTTGTTGGGAAGTGGTTTTCTTCCAGAGAGAGTCTAGAACTAGCTACAGAGCTCTGAGACTTCCTGATCCAACCTGTTGTCAAGACCTAGAGAGGGAGGTGAAGCACTGATGAACTGTGCTTGTGAAGGTGTATACTCTCAGGCGGAACAGGCATGTGGGGAATGAGAGTCCATGAGTAGTGGGCGTAAGAAGGCATCCTGGGAAGAATCCTTCCAGTTATCCTGTGCAATTTTCCCTGTAACCTCAGCCTAGACTAGGATTCCTTGCCTTGGGTGGAGCTTAGTCCCAGCTCGGGGATGACCTACTACTGAGAGTGATGAGCAACATGGTCTAAGGCTGGGAGGTTCGTGGAAGGCCTGCACATAGTTGGTGGAATTACCACGGTTTCAAAGATCAGTATCATCTTATGCTTAATATTATGTTTTGCATGCCTGTGATGCTTATATGTGTCATGTATTCTATTGTGCATATGAATTACTATTAATGCCATGGATTATTTATGTTAGCAGCAATCTTGTGTTTACTCTGAGTTAAATGTGTTTAATTTGATATTAATGCATGTTATTAATTAAGTATGAGAATGATGTTGTTCCACATAGTAGCGTTTGCCCGGCCAGTGGGATGACGGCCGCGAAGTGTTACAATAGAGGCTTGTGAGACCATATGTATAGGGTAGTTTGACACCTATTTTTGTACCTATAGGGATGAGGTGATTCGTCGGCCTACAAGCGATGCACATGTTGTACTATTTTTGTAAACATTGATGGAACGTTGATCGATATATATATATATATATATATATATATGGATATACATTGTTTGTATTTTTGTGGTGTTCACATGTGATGATGTTTTGTGATGTTTAATCTATATATTGTGACAGACTTTCAATGATTTATGTATGTGTAAAGGTATCGTGATGTGATAAATGCCAGTCTAACACTAGGTTAGCCATATTATCTGCTATTTGATTGCACTATCGTGGAATATGTGTAAATGTGATTCAATCAAAATGTCGAGATAAAAGTCTAACTTGCAAGTATTTGCAGAAGAGTCATGGATCGTGGACACAGTACACATTGTTGATATGCAGGAAGATGATATGGGAATCTAGGAAGACGCTAAGGTGGAGAATATGATGGTGACTGGACTCAGAAAGGAGACCAATGACGGTTGTGTATTCTGCTTTGTTGTTGGTTGTTGAGCCCAAACATATGTCGTTGGAGTGGAGCAGTTCATGTGAGGGGGAATAGAGGGACCAAGTAGCCAAAGTGAGATTTTGTGTCCAACGACTAGCTCCATCAGCATAACCGATGTGGTAGGATGATGGAGGAGGCATCTGTCAATAACACAAATGGTAGATCATCCATAAGTCATGGAGAGGAAAAAAACAAGACTAAAAAACGCTACAAAACCTGTACAAAAAAGAAAAATCCTAGTGTAGAATGACTATACTCAAGCGTAAAATTTATTTAAGTACAACCCGTTGATGGGTTCTTTGAGAGGGTAGCCTTCGGGAGAGACCAAGATGTAGGCACCTTTAGTGAGGTAGTGTTGAATGATGTAGGGTCCATGCCATAACGACTCGAATTTTCCATGGTTGAGGGTATCATGGGTGATATCATAGGCAAGGATGAGGTCTCCTTCGTTAAATGAGTGAAGGTTGACATGGCGGTCAAAGGTGGCCTTTGACCATTTTTTGGCTTCCTTGTTGTTCTGTAATGAAGACCAACGGTCTTCATCCAGTGATTTTAAGTTCAGCAAGCGTTGCTCCATTGGAGCAGTGTCAGGTAAAATTTCAATAACGGTGCGTAAGGTGGGAATTTCGCACTCGATGGGGAGAGTGGATTTGACCCCATGGATGAGATGGAAGGGTGTAAAACCAGTGGCGGTTTTAACTATTGTGTGATAAGCCCATAGTGCTGAAAACAACACATGATGCCTATTGGTCTTATGTTTGTTGACAATACACTGCAACATGGTTTTAAGGACCTTGTTGACCGCCTCCACTTGTCCATTGGACTGAGGATAGTAGGGGGAGGAAAACTCATGGGAGAATCCTAACCAGGAGGAGATTTCAATGAAGATTTCATTCTCTAAGTGTTTCCCGTGATCGAAGACTAACTGTAGTGGGACTCCAAAGCGGGAGATGATGTGATTAAAGAAAAAATGTGCTACAGTGTCAGTGGTGTGTTGAAGGTGGGCATGGATTTAGCCCACTTGGTGAAGTAATCGACTACCATGATAATGTACTTGTGTCCATTGCTGGATGGAGGGTTACAAGTCATGAAGTCAATGCCCCATTTGCAAAAGGGGCTGGCGGTGATGACTGGGTGTAAAAGAGCAGGTGGCGCTTGGGCTTTGTGAGCATAAAGCTGGCATTTTTCACAGCATTTCATGGCATGGATACAATTTTGAAACAATCTAGGCCAGAAGTAGCTTGTTCGAATGATTTTCTAGGCAATGGACATCCTTGAGAGGTGGCCTCCACAAGCGTCGTTGTGGCAATCATTGAGAACTTTGTCAACTTCATCAATGGTCAAACATCGACGAAGGATGGTGTCGACCCCTCATCGATATAATATGTCACCAATAAGGAGATATCGAGGGGCCTAATGGAGAAGACATCGATGATCATCCTTAGAGAGGTGAGGTCCAAACTTCTATGTCTAGAGGTAGACAAGGAGGTTGTTGAACCAGGGATCATCCGAGGGGATGTAGAAGAGGTGTTCATCGTGGAAGTCTGTATTGATGGGTGAACTAGTAGTCTCAGAGGGAAAGGTCGTAATGAGTTCGACAAGGATGAGGGATTTCTTTCTCTTGGGTGTTGAAAATTTGAGGTCGTACTCCTGAAGGATGACGATCCATTGGGAAAATTTACCATTAATTTTCCGGAGACTGAGCAAGTATTGCATGGGATTGGAATCTGATATGACTTTGGTAGTGCAAAGCAAGATGTAATGGCACAGTTTCTGGACTGTGAGGAAAACTGCAAGGGCGAGTTTCTCTTCGTGATTGTAGTTCAGGGGTGGTCCTGAAATATTTTTATTAATATAGTAAATGACATGCTCACGGCCATCATCCCCTAATTGGATGAGAACTCCTGCTACTGAGATGGTTGAGGCCAATAAGTAGAGGATATAGTCGCGATTATAACCAGGTGGACTAATCAAGGGGGTGTTGGAGAGTGCCACTTTTAAATCATCAAAAGAGCTTTGGGCATGTTCATCCCATTGGAATGGGATATTGTGACATAATAAGCAAAGGAAATCGTGTGCATGAGTGGTGTAATTGGGGACAAAGCAACATAGAAAGTTAGCTTTGCCTTGTAGGCTTTGGAGTTGGCGTAAATTCCGAGGTGGTGGAATTTTGGTGATGGCTTGGACCTTCAGGGGGTCCACGGTGATGTCGCATTGGGAAACGGTGAACCTAAGGAAGCATCCAATGGTGACGCAAAATATGTACTTGAGGGGGTTCAAGCGTATATTGTACTAACGACACCTGTGAAAGATGATGCGTAAGTCATCTAGATGTTGAGTGTGTTTCCTAGATCAGGCAGTGAGATCGTCTAAGTAGGCGAGGATGATGTGAGCTAGATCATGAAAAATGTATTTCATGGCCCGTTGGAATGTTGCCCCCGCATTTTTTAGGCCAAAAGGCATGACACGATATGCGAAAGTACCCCAGGGGGTAGTGAATGTGGTTTTGTACTCGTCTGCTAGGTGAATCTGAATTTGGTTGTAGCCAGAAAAACCATCCATGAAGGACAAGGCTTCATGACCAGCGCAATCATCAATAATTTGGTCGATGAAGGGCATTGGGAATTTGTCTTTGGGATAGGTGTGGTTGAGATCACGAAAGTCAGTGAAGAAGCGAATAGTTCCATGTTTTTTTGTTGACAGGGAAGGGGTTAGAGACCCGTGACATATATGCGATAGGGTATATGAACCCTGTAGCACATAATTTGTCAATCTCGACTTTGATGGTCGTTTCTTTGGATGGGTGTAATGGACGTTGCTTTTTTCGTATAGGGGTGATATCATGCCATGTGTCTATATGATGTTCGATAATAGAGGGATCGAGGTCGGGCATCTCTGTGTATGACCAGGCAAAAATGTCTCGGTATTCCTAGAAGAGATCTTTGTAGGCTATGAGTTCTTCAAGAGAGCATGCGGCGCCAATGGTGATTTCCTCTATGATTCAAGGTTTGATGGAAATATTGATTTTGACAGTGGGGGAAATGTTAGCCATGTTTCCTTCTTCAAAAGCGTCGGGGGAAAGGATAGGATTATTGAACTAGTCTATATGCCCTGACAGGATAAAATCTTTAGTTTCAATCGTGTATAGGGAGTCTTGACTAGGGGGATCAAAGGATTTATGCGAGAGAAAGAGTGCTCTATGATGGAGCGCATTCCATGGGAAATCGGGGGTAGTTAATTCCTCGAGGATGTCTTTGTCGCAGTGGAACTGGTGAGAATATAAGGGATCCAGGGGAGTAACATTGGTGGTTGTCAGCGTATGATTATATTCTAGTGATGAATATGTAGGGGAGGTGTAAGGAGGTTGCGATGGTTTTCTCAACATAAACCAAATATTGAGATACTGGGGGTTGAAAATTGTAGTCGGGCATAAGATTTCTGTGGGGAAATGAATGGGAAAATTGGAGGGATTTGGGGGAAATTCTCATATAAGCTATCTATAAACCATGGAGGAGTGGGAAGTTCCTCAGGTTCAGGAGAGAAAATGTGAACAACATCAGGGGATGGAGTAGGGGTAGTCACTGGGACCTCTGACTGTGAGGTAGGTGTAGGATTATGAATAAGTGCCATTTGGCGATGCCTATATTCAAGGATCGTAGGACATTGGTATGTGAAATGATCCAGTGATTCATAAAGAGAGCAAGGGCATCTCATCCATTCGTTAGCTGAAGTCATGACATAGTGGATGTCTGTGACAGGAGTACTTGATGATGTGGACGGGGGGAACTCTTGTTGAAATATCTGGCGTATTACCCTTATCGAAATTCATGTAGCGCAGGACAATGGTGGGTGTAATGGCCATACTTTGAATAGATGGCACGGGTGAATTTGGTTCATAACCCTGTGTTACCTATAGTTGGAGATGTGGTGGTAGTACTTGGTGCGTTGGGTGGAGCGACGAGCGGTGTGGTTTCTTGAGGAAGTCAGATTAAATTGTGTAACTTGGGGAGAGAGGGACATTGATTGGTGGGGTGTCCTTCTTTCTTGCATAGTGTGCAAGGGATTTGAACTCGAGGGGAAGTGGAGCAGTGGGATCTTTCTTCTTCCTTCTTCCCCTAGTTGTGGTGGTGGTGCTAGCGAGTGGGGGTGAGGGTGGTGCGGTTGGAGTGAGGATTGGTATCCACATTGGGATTCCCTTTGTTTGGGGAGGGAGGGATGGTTGAGGAACCATCTTAGATGGGTGTAGATACCAAACTGGGATGGAAAGCACCATGTTAGGTAGAGTAAGTGTTGTGGCTACTTGGAAAGTTTGTATGCCCGATGGGGGGTAGAAGAAGGGGATTTGAGTAATGGCTTGGGGAACTGTCTCTCAAACCGGGATGTGACCCTGGGGGAGAGGGATATCAGGTAGAAGTGGTGATGGAGAGTTCTCAGGGGATTCCTAAGGTAGGAGATCTGCGACCAATGTGACATCAGGAAGTGAAGAAGCCTCGGTGGGAGGAATGGTATCTCCTATGCTAGTTATGTTGGAAGAGATGACGCATACTTGAGCTGAGGGATGTATGAGCGGGGGTTCTCCATGGTATGTCCCTAGCAAGGATGGATCTTTGAAAATGCCAGGGCCCATCTTGATGAGTGGGTAGACATCGGGATTAGTGTGGACAAAAGGTAATATGTTATCGATGTTGGAGGAAGGGTTAGGCTCGTAATGTGAAACCTGATCGATGGTGATGATCTTCTCGTTGTGGGGGGACATCATCATTCGGAATATAAAAGAGGTTATTTCCTTCATAGTGTACATGTAGCTACATCCGAATAGGATATTGTAATCGAGAGGGGCATCGATAACTTCAATGTCGATAAGGATGGTTTTGCCCCCGAGTTCGACGGGGACATTTTGAAAGAGCCCTTTAGGAGAGGATGGTCTTCCATCGTAAGCTCTCAAAGTGATGGTAGATGGTATTAGCTTGGGAGAGCCGAGTTTCTTCCATATAGTTTTGGACATGATGCATGTGGATGCACCTTCATCGATTATGCATCAATGAATTGTGATGTTCTGAATTCTAACTGGTATCTGGAAAGCTACCAAAGCGGGGAGACGTGGTTCTCCAAAATCTAGATTAAATGTGATGAGTCTAGTATCAGCAGGTTCAACTGCCCCCAGGGAAGAGTTCTGTTAAGTGGGACAGGTTTGGAGGACTTCCAATACTGACATGGTGGTGGGGAATTGTGCCAAGTCATCGAACAAACTATAATTGTGTGTTGCCCTAGCCTAATGGTTGTTGACATTCCTTCGTAAGGGGATATGAGGAATACGAAGGGGGGTCTCAGTGTTAGGGCACGGAATCATCAGAGGGGGCCCTGTTGTAACTGGAACTACATCTGATGTGGTGGGAGTAGATTCAAGGGGTGCACTATATTGATGACTGCGCGTTTGTATAAGAACTTCCTCTTCACAAGTGAGGAGGATAGTGCAATCTGCAAGGGTGCCAGGGTTTTGATATTGTCCCATCTGTGGTGGGGCAGGGTGCATCTCCTACTGGGTATTCATCACACCTTGGTGTGGAATCGGGTTTTGCAACACCGTCGGGGGTGGTTGTTGCACATACTATTGTGGGGCCTGTTGGGGGTCAGGCGGTGCTGGGGGACGAGGTTCGTTCACAGATTCTTTCATCCATTTAAAGTCAATAATTTGGGGGGAATGGTGAGTATAATGTCCATACTCACCACAAAGGGCACAAGGAAAGTTTTTCCAGAGGTTGTTGTTATTCTTCCCTTAGTGTTTGTTGTTATTTCCCCCTTGGGGGTTTTGGTTCCCTTGATTCTTATTGCTCCCAACATGTTGGTTTGGTTGGGGGTTATTTCCTCCTAGTCTGGGATTATTATTGTTTTAGTTTTTTCCTTTCTTTTTGGCATTATTTGACTGATGGGCCGGATTTTTCGTATTCAGTTGTTCAAAATTTTGAAACTGCTAAATGGGATAGGGTTGAACAAAGTTAACCCCGGTGTATGGCTGCCCTTATTGTGGGGCGATGGGTTGGGGAGGACTAGGAAATGGAAAGTACGGATTATTTTGTGGCAATGATCTATAAGATACATAGGAAGGTGTGATTCTCTCATTAGTACCCAGGGTGTAAGCTGAGGTAGAGGGGGTACCAGAACTTGGTGGTATAGTCGGACGCATCATGGGTGTCGATGCGGGTCCACTCGTGGGTGGAGGGGGAACCATAGGGTATGGTTGTTGGTAAGGGGGAGGAGGGTAATAAGGAGGTCCAACATATATTGGTGGATGTTGGGGTGTACCATACATGGATGGGGGTTGGATGTACAAGTTATGGTGTGTTGTGGTACCAATCAATCCGTTCGTTGAATGAGACATCCCAGGTTTGTCCTGGCCGAATGGTACGTGTCTTGGGATGTCAGGTAGTATTGTGTATAAGTAGCCTGACTATGCATAGATGAGGTCATACTACTGAGCCTTGCTGATGGCTTCCTCTTTAGATTGGGGGAAGGTGGAGGCCACATCTTTGGCAAGGAGGGAGACAAGTGATCTGAGAAACCAATCGAGGCATTGTTTCTTGGTGGTTTCTTATTTTCATAAGCTACATCCTCGATGCCATTCGTGAATGTGGACAGTGATATGTGTGGCTGAGGTTTGTTTAAACTCCAAGAGCAGTTCGAGACCATTTTCATGGAAGATTAGTAGTTGAAATAAGGTCAAAAATGCTTTGTCCAATGATTCAAAAGTCACATGGGACCCTAAATTTTCATCTACATACCACTTGGTTGATGGGCCAATGAGTGTGCATTGAAATAAACTTAATAAGATGGAGTCATCCATGATGTTGTTTGAATAACACCATAAGTGGAAATTCATGACGTGGTTGGCAGGATCATCTCCTACCTTTCCTTCAAACCTAGGAATGTATGAAGGTAAATTAGTGGGCATTGCAGGCCATGTGGGGTTGTGAAATATAGGATCATTTGTGAGTTTGCTTAGATCCGATATGTTGATGGAGGCCAAGTATGGCATCTGGAGTGGTGGTGGATGATTAGTTCCAACCATGGTGTGAGTGGTTTGTGTACCTGACCCGTGAGGGGGGCTAGGTGGGGTGGTACTTCTTCCTTGGGAAGAAGTGTGCCCCCTGCTTCCCTGTAAAGGAAAGTTATTGTATGGTTGAACTTGGGAAGTGGACCCAAGTAAAGTGGAACCAAGCAAGGAAAATCCCAAGACAGTAGCACTCACAGGGGTGTGAGAGAGTTGATTTGATGAGTTGGTAAGACTAGGAACTCCTCCTTGAATGGGAGGGATATTTCACAAGCGTCTGGAATGACAAGGGTTTTGTGAGTCCCCTATGATGTCCGAGTATCAAAATGAATGTGTGCAACTGGTGATGAGAGTAATAAATGAACAAGAAAATTTGTATAACTTGGACCTTCACAATATATCTCAAAATCATTTTGTAATCACAAGAGCATCATACATAAATCATTTGACAAAGAATCATATATGTGGATAGGTGCATTTTGTTTGCGTGGGAGAACAAAGAAAGAAAATGATCATGTCCTAAAAAGACGCAATGTACTTCCTCTCAAATAGCACTGGACCTTCCAATAGCACTCAACAGAGGGGCCTAAAGACACCGGAAGAGGAACTAGTGAAGAATGAAACAATCAGTTATAATGAGGGCTAGAGGGTGCATATCTTGAAAGAGCTGGTGATATTTCCCAATAGCCACACAAAATCCGATCAAGTTGCAATTGCAGCCCACAATTTCCACCCGGGTAGATGTCCTAAAATTTGGTCACTAGGTACCTCGGTCAAAGTGCAACATTTAGATTTTTGATCTCATAAATGGGTCACAAGGTGGATCCCGTCCAAGAGGTGGGTGCCTCAAGGGGGGATGCACAGAACAACTGGACCTCGGCCTTTGACCCTTCATGGGTATCTCCTTGCCTTATGGTGTTAGGAACACTTGAATTGGAGGATTTAAAGTTCCCTTTTTGACAACTTCTAATGTTTGAAGATGTGAGAACCAGATAATGGGGAGTTATTTGGATGCTTATCCCCGAGATCCTACCGAGACTAAAAAAAATATTGTGGCACCTCCTGTGGAGGAAAAATTAGTGAGTTTTTAGAAAAAAATTAGATGTGGTTGTTTGTGATATTGGGGGTGTGAACCAATCTTGTTCAAATTAAGTGGGAGTGGATAGTTCCTTCAAGAAAAGGGTGGGGCATTTCGGAATCCCTTTTGGGGGAAACTTACTTCAACCTCCACAATTCGAGATGAAACTATGTGAGTGGGTAGTGACTTTGTGTGTGAGCAAGTGATAAAAATGTGCCAAATTTTTAATAAGTTAGGTGTCACCTTGCAGCATGTGGACTTCGCATGGTCCTTACAAGTCTTGATTACCTATCTTACTATATGCCATTGGTACAACCTTGCGGAATTTTAAAGTCCCTAGAGAACTAGCATATGGACATGTGGGTCCTTACCAATCCTTTAAAGTCCCTAATGTGATTTAATCTAAGAAAGATTCAAAAGACTATCCGAGATTTTGGACATGTGGGCATGTATTGGACCCGTTACAATAACCTTTAAACTCCCCTAGTGATGTAAACTAAGAAATTAGCTTCAAACTATCCTATCTTTGCAACATGCGGGCATGTATGGGCCCTTACAATTTTAAGATGTTTTTGAAAAGAAACTAAGAGGAGTCCCAAAGGGGGTTGTTGTCCTCTCCTAAAGATTTTTTCTTTAAGGGAGATGAAACCTTCCTTCAATCGTTTTTCTTATTCTCAAGATTTCTCTATTGAAGTTTGATTTCTGGTCTTGATGCAAGTGTTTATATATGTGATATTGAATGATTCCAACTTAATTTTTACAGTCAAAGCAAGTCATCCATGTGGAAAAATGAAAGAAAAAAGAGGAAAAATATGGATTTTAACCCCCTAAGTGCCTATGTTTTGACTAACCCTTCATGTGGAGAGGGAATCTAAGTGTGGTTCATATTACAATTTGCATAGAATAAATACTTAGAAGGCTATGGGCCTTAAAAAATACCACAAAAACTCTTACAATGTTGAATTTATGGACAGATGCGCGGGTCGCAGAGTAGACAGAGGCGCATGTGGCACCAACGTGTATATAAACAACAACATGTTGGTGCACATGCACAGAATGTGTTGAGGAACAAAGGGATCGTGGTGCATGTGCTCGAAAGGTGCGCTTGTGGGCTGAAAAACCCACGCACTTTCTGATGCACGGTCGAGAGGAAAATTTTGGATGAAATTATTTTATCTCAACTCTAAATTTAGATTTTTGCAAGTAGGCGTGGGCCGATTATGATCCCTACAAGTCAAATAAATAAAAAAGAAGTGCCCAATCAATCCAAATGGGGAGGTAATTGATACCTATCCCCAGTATGGTCACCAATCTATTGTATCCTTTTCGTCACCTAAATGAGCAAAAGAAGGACACTTACAAGTCCAGTTGGGTTAGATAGATAGGACAGAAATGAGTGCAAGAGTTAGAAACATCAAGAACAAAAAACAAAGAAACAAATAAACTAAAAAGAATTAAAGAAACTAAATTAAAGTGCATAAGGGAAATAGGACAAAAGAAAACCGATATTCATGCCACCAATGGATATATTGTATTAGTGGGCAAACACCAAAAAGAAAGGGAGACTTATGGGTCCCCTCTTCCTCCAAGGGAGGGATCTTGAACCCCCAATGAGAGATATCTTCTTACAAATAGAAAACTAAAAGGAAATGGTGAAGAAATCCAAAGCTCATTCACTCAAGAGGTGATGTGAATGGCCCAGTGAAATGGTTCTTATATGATCCAATGAAGAAAGAGGTTCCTTGTAGGAGAATAGAGGCAGCATAAAAATACAAATAGATTCTTGGAAATATAGTGCACCCATGGCCTCTTTTTATAGCAAAGCTTTGAGGCATTATCCAACCAGTCTTTAGTGTGAACAAGTAACCCTTTAGGGCACCTTTAGGTCTTTGACCAGGCCCCCACTCGGATTTGGGGGTCAAATGAACTTAGGAGCTTAACCAGAAGTGGGTGGGAGGCCGACCAAAATCATTAATCCATCATTCTGAAGTGTGCACGTATTTTTGTGTCCACATTCACGCATTGGGCGCATGTGCGCTTTTCCGGCGTTTTCAACCAGCACACGTGCACGTTCTTCCTTTGCATTCTAAGCGCATGTTGATTTTATAACCAATTGTATAGTTTTTTCCCTTTGTAAATGCATTTTTTGGACCATGAATGAACTAATAGGTGGTTGGAGGTGTTGGATTTCTATAACCATTTGTGGACAAAATTTCAGTGATAACACCCATGTGCCAAAAAACCGCCCAACAATGGACACAAAAATCGAGGAGACATGAAAAATGAGGAAAAAATGTGACATGTTTAGCGAGGCAAAAAAAATTGGGGCCTGGCGACCCCCCCTCAAACCCGCCCCACACAAAGTAGCAGACATTGGAGCTAGTCATGCAAAGAATATAACACATACCCAACAAGGGCCAGCAATTCTTAGCTTTGAGAAGAGAGTGAGCATTTTAAGGAGCAGGTCAAGATGTTCAACAAGAGGATGTCAAAGATGGAGAAGTACCTTAAGACCTCTACCAAATTGTTGTCATTACTATAGAAGAAGTTTGAAGAATGCCAAGAATCCTTCACAGTTGTCATAACAAATTGGGACAAGCATAGAGTGTCGTTGGTACACTTGAGAGAAAAGGTCATCCATATGGATAATTAGTAATAGGATAGTCTCACGTAGATGATGGGTTAGTTGCAACAAGAGTTTGAAAAGAAGGAGGATACCTTATCAAGGCTCCAAAAATCTATCTAAGAGCATCGAAAATTAGGGCCACTTTCCATTTCCACTACAGAAGCCAGCACCATGACCAACATCCCTTTGGTAATTTCACCTTCCATAGACAATTCTCAAGAGCAGCTTGGTGAATTTGAAAATCATACCAGAGGCATTGTGATCCAAGTGGAAATCGATGGACATCCACCTCTTCCACCAAATTACCATGGAATTTGTTTATTTTTACCATTGAGAATCTATGAGCTCGTGGTTTTAGTAAACCATGGTATACACCCATGGTATTTGGTGGGAGGAAAAACAATAATAATAATAAAGTGGAGAAAATCCATATGCATGGTTTTTGCAACCCATGGAATTCACCCATGTTATTCACCCATGGTTTTTTTTAACTCATGGTATTTGAAAAATAAAACAAATAATAATGGAATAATGAAAAGACATGACTCTTATGAGGCATCCCATAAGTACTATATATACATGCCTCTCACTTGTAAAGGAGGACATATGTTAATGGTGTATTTCTAAGGATTTTTCCATTTAATAAAGACGTTATTTCGTGCCATATTATTCTCTTCACTTTGTTTTGTTCCATTTACTTTCCTATTTTCCATTTCGTTCCTTTCACAATCTGAATAAGTAGTAATAGAGAAATCCACTCCTTAATTTTTTCTYAGTGCATGTCCCCAACGAGGTCAGGGTATAGAGAGTTGGGTCTCGAACTAGTTTCGTTTAAGGACGATTTCTCTCTCCARCCCAAGCGGCCTCCCATGGCAGAAAAAAAGAGAGATGATAGAGCAGGAGATCCTTTCAATATCTTTCTCAAGGAATCCCATATGTGATAGAGGAATGAGATGATGGACAACTTTTCCCAAATCCTTCAACGACTATCGATGGTGGCAAGGGAATCTTCATCAAGCAACCATTTTAGAGGTGCAACACCCTTCAAGGTACAAGTCAATTTTTATATACCCGTATTTGAAGGCCATATAGATACATATGCTCTAGAGAAATGGTTGAATATTATATAAGGTTATTACTCTATCTAAAAAAATTCTGACAAGAAAAAGATCACCTTCACGCTCCTTAAATCCCTTCCCCGTGTCAGAGCTTGGTGGGAAGGTTATTGGGAGAGGTAGATCGCAAATGAATATACGTCATTCGAGAGAGAACCCACCTAGGTATCCTTTGTGGATACTCTCAAGGAGGAATTCTACCATGTCACAAACTATTAGGACCAATACATGAGATGGACGACTCTGCGGCAGGAGAGAGACCAGACCATGCTGGAGTACACCAACATATTTCATACTTTGCAATCAAAGTTAGGTATCAAAGACTTCGAGAGGCACATGGTTTTGAATTATCATGGAGGTCTACATAGGTACATCAATACATAGATAGGTTTCTTGGAAATCTCCTCATTGGGAGTTGCATATTGATATGCTGTCAAAATATGGCATAAATTTAAGTAGCGGAGTAAGCGGGAGTTCAATTCTACAAATACGACACAACAAAAGCATGGAAAAAGAAACCCTAACTCACAAAAAAGGACAAAACAAGTAGATTCAATCTTAAGAAAATCAATCCAAATTGTTGGCTAAGAAGGGTGATGGGAAGTAAAATAAGGACATCAGAAAGTGGTGTGAGTTCCACAAAATCCCCTAGCACAACACCAATGAATGTTGCTCGAAATATTCATTGGTGTTCGAGCTCAAAGATAAATAATCATAATATGACTTAGACTCTGATTCAGAGCACAATAAAGGGAAACAAATCATCGATGCAAAACCCACTCCTACCATCGCAGCCACAACAATCCAACCAGAAGAGCTAGAGGAGTTTGAGGAGGGGGAGCACCTCTTCCATTCACATATGTAGGTGAAGGGGACCCCACTACATTTCATTGTTTACAGCGGGAGCCAAAAGAACATGATCTCAGTCGAGGTCATCAAAAAAATGAAGTTGTCGACAATGTAACACCCCCAACCGTACACCATAATATGGTTGAGTTGGGCACGAGACCTTCATGTCAGCCAACAATATTGCCTATCCTATGACATCAAGACCTTCAAGGATGAGGTACTGTGTGATGTTTCCCCACTCAAATTCTATGATGTTCTTTTAATAAAACCATATATGTGGAAATGTCACATTGTTTATAAGTCTTGGCCCCGTAGTGTCATTGTTACTCTCAGAGGTGAGCTCTATAAGGTACTAGAGGTAATTTTGACTACTGCCATTTCATTGTTCTCGAAAAAATAGTGTTGCAAAGTAATCTCTAAAACCAAAAATTTCAGCCTCTTCACAATTGATCAGAAGGCGATCAGAGGGTCACTACGACCACTACATTCTTGGCCCAAGACCTTTCTATACCACAAAAGTGTGTCAACAAGATTGTAGAGGAGAACAGATATATTTTTTCTTCACCTAGGGGGGTACCCACCTTTGCACTACCAAGTTAATCATTCCATTGAATTGGTGCCCGATGCTCCCTTACTAAATGTTTCAATCTACAGAATCTCCCTTCCAAAGAATGAGGAAATAAAGTATCAGACCAAGGTAGATCATGTAGACAAATTAGTTGAAAGGATTCCACACATCCGCCAACAAGTCCTGTTGGCAATTTTAGATAATAGAAAGAAAATTAGCGTATACTTGTCATTGATGGCAAGAACAGTTGTGGTTGCAGTAATGACAATAGTAATGAATAGCAGCGCAGCAATTATCGGGAGGAGAAGAGTCAGTGACCGTAGGATCTTATTCAAATTTCCCGAAAGAACAATAGCTGTCAGATCTGTAGAAGTTGCAAGGGAGATAAGCCATCGGAGGTTCGGGGATCGGGACTTAATAATGCAAAAATCACTTGACATTGAAAACCCCGAAATGGCGATATGCGATTTCGCGATTTAATCATAGCCGTTAAATACAAGCAGGGATCTGGACCATTTATTCGTGTGGACGCTTGGCAGCCTGGAAGCTCCATCGGAGAATCGGCGATCGAGAGTTTGAAATATCCAAATCACTTAACACTGAAAACCCCGAAATCGCGATATGCGATTTCGCGATTTGATCGCAACCGTTAATCAAGCAGGGATCTGGATCGTTCATTTGTATGGAAACGTGGCAGCCAGGAGGCCTCATCGGCAATTCAGGGATCGGGATTTCATAATGCAAAGTTCACTCTACAACGAAATCTCCGATTTCACGATATGCGAAATCCCGACGGAATCTGAACCGTCAGATCAACATCGACTCGACCCACGTCAACAGACCACGTCAGCTAAGCGACACGTGGCACGACCAGGTAGTGACAATTGTCAGACAGATTCAACACTTCAGGCACATACAAGTAATGTATCAGAGTGACACATGGCAGTGTGTAATACGTGTCGAATCATGTGTGATGACAGAGCAGAGGACAGGTGGAATCGGAGTTTCGGGGATCGGGATATGATATGTTAAGAACACAATGCATCAAGAACTTCGAATTCGTGAAATGCGATTTCACGAAGTGATCACAGCCGTTGGATAAGAATGAATCTGATCCGTAGATCATAGCCTTGTTCGGAGTTTCGGGGTTCGGGTTTTGGTATTGACAAAAAC
>ML835238.1:0-15421 GCA_009831015.1 Picea engelmannii | reverse complement strand
TTGATCCAATGCACACTTCAAGGTAATCTTCATGCACTTACTCTAGTGTGTGAAACACTATGAAATGTGTGCACCATTCCCTTGATGCACAATCCTCACTCAGTTACACAGGTATGCACAACACTATGGAATGTTCGTTCTCTTTATTTGGAAAACAATCCTCACGCACTCACTCAGGTGCACACAAAACTGAACCAACACTTGGTGTCAACAAATCACCAACCTAAATATACATCTACAATTTCATTTACAATTGGGGTTTGGATTAGGGACATTACATTCCCATGCCCCTTATTTATGCATTGTCCTCAATGCATTATATTTACATGTATATACAAAAACTTCAAAAGTCTTCAAAAATATGTGGGTACTCTACCCACATAGCATCCTCGCGCTCCCAAGTTGCATCCTCGGGACCGTACCAGGTTTTGTGAAAAATATTACCCTGTGGACAAGCTAGGCTCCCATTTGGACCAAGACAAAAGTGGACAAGTGGTTACTACTTTTCCTATATATCTAACTCAATCAATCAAGCAAGAGAGAAGAAGAATGTGGCATACCTTGTTGCAATGTTCGTCCTCATTGCTCCAATCATTGGGATTGATGTCCAATCTCCTCAATGTAACTAAAGTCTTGCAAAGACTAGAAAAGGAAATCTTCCTCCTACTCTATATGATTAAACAAATCAAATCTATCTATGAGGATTGAAACAACAATAGACAAGAAAATATAGAACACGTGAACTTGAAGGGAATAGACCAAGTTAATATTAATTGTAAATCCAAACAGGGCACTTACAAAGAATTCTTGAAGATGCAACAATCTTCTCCAAGCTCTCCTCATCCATCCCTTGCATGAATCTTGAAATCAAAATGTTGATTCTTCTCCCAAGATCAAAGGTTTGATATCTAAATTCTTCCCCCTTCATCTTGGAAATACATTCAATATATAGTCTTGAGAGGTACAACCACCATGATACAATGAAGGATATGGCTCCTTAATTTGGGATTAGATCCTAACGTAGAGCCATAGTATAGGATTCTAGCACAACCAACCTCATCCCAAGAGAGTTGGACCTTAGGAAAAGGTGGAGAATCCCATAATTTCCTATAACAAGATTGGCGCTCCCTTAGAGTTGAAGACAGGGTGCCACGGTGCTTCATAAGCATGGCCAGAGGAGTGTTGGTGCCCCCTCTACATGAGTAGGGGAGTGCAACCCTTCTAAAATTCCCAAAAATGGTCAATTTTTCCAATAAAAAGGTATGGTTCTAGACCCCAAATGATTGGCTTCTTCTTCCAAACTGACTTAGGGATTGTGACAATGTATTTCATGGTGTCAAGGGGTTGTGACACTTAGCAAAGTGAATGCGACACTTGGTAAGGTTCATACAACATTGGCGATAGTGCATGTGACATGTTGGCTACTTCTTGTCTACGTGGGGTTTATTAGACCTAGGGTTCGGATTAATCATGACCAACAAAACCCTCAAGACATCGGCCCTTTTGGCATCACTTGCTTTCATAGATGAAGTCTCACCCGAGGTATCTATTGGGGCTGCAAGAACTAGGTTTCTGCAGTAGTAAAGGAAAGGGAGGTTGATTCCTGAATCGTTCTTCCTAATCTTAACTTATGTATGTTCATGATTATTATCTAAACTATCACAGCCATACATGAAAATTCCAGCATAACCAATTCACAGACTAAATTCATTATGTGAAGAATATCATCATTCATGGATGCATAAAGAAAAGTAAGAACATAAGACACAATATCCTTTCTAAACTCCTTCTTTATTCATCTTTTGTCTGACTATTACATTCATTATTATTCCATAACCTTAATTCTCTTTTATGCACACACTCCCACACTTACATACGTAGATCTCTATATCTATATCTATGTGTGTCTATATCTATATCTATATCCCAATCCCATTATATATTTATACCCCAAAATATAGGGTTTCAAGTTCTATTCTTATGTATCCTAAAATAACTTGTTATAATGCATGGCATAGCCAACTTCGGTTAACTGGCTATTTTCCTTCTTCTACTTCGTGTTCTTTATACAACTTTTTTGTTGTCCTTTTATTCCTGGAAAGTCGCAATATCATCGTTTGTGCTTCCTTTTCTCACTCGATTGCTTTAACCTTTTGGATTTGTGCTATCTCCATCCTTCGCGTCCTTTTGCACCCTTTCTATCTTCTGCGTGAGTCCCTTTTTCTACATGAGTCCTTCCTTCTCCATGATTCCTTCCTTCTGTGCACTTTTTTCGTACTTAGATTCTTACCAAAATTATATCCAAAATTTCATGTCCAATAGGCCCCCAACACCCACCTATGGCTCATCGTGAACCACTCAGTCATGTTTCATGTTTTTCCATGTTGTAATGAACTATTGCGCGATAGCCTTAGCCACTTAAAACTTTGGGAYGATGGTGGATTCTTTGAGGGTGACCTCCTCGGTGTTTTGCTCAGTCAAATCGTGCARTTTCTTCTCTGTAGTAGCCACAACATGCTTGACCTTCTCTTGGATAGTGGCCAAATATCCAATAATCTTGACTGCTTCCTCCTGCCTAGGTCCAAGTCTTTGTTGTAGGACCTTCTACTGGTCCCTTAGTCGCTCTTGTCACTGCGCAAAAATTGCCACCATGCATTCAACCGATGGCAATGTTGTTTCCTTTTCAATTTCCTCATTGGCATGTGCTTTCTCTGCTCATAGTTTGGCCTCTTTGTCCTACATTTATGGGTCTTCCACTTTGGCACTTTCCTTGCAAAGGTGTGCGCAATCATATTCAAATTTCTTAATCCTGGAAACTGTTATTGTTGTCATCTACAGTCTACCCTCATGCACCTCAGGTGGCATGCCTAGTGTGGTCAGTTGTTGGAGATCCTGGACCTACTCTCGGAATATCTTCATAACATCCCCAATTTTTAATAATTGTTCCTCCATGGTAGCCTCAATGACCAAGGGGACTTTTGGAACGTGCTTGTATAAATTTTAGATGACGGCCTAGGTCCATTGTACCATAGCATGTGCATCATCCTTCTCATTTTGGGATTTTGTTTCCCTTTCTTCTACACTCTCTTAGGTCTTCATAATTTCTTCCATTGTGTCTTCCACTTCTTTCTTTTACTGTAGGGCTATAACATACTACGTTTGTATGTCAGTGCTTTCGTCCCTTAATTTGACTAGGTCTTTGTGTGCAGTGTCTCTTCGATGGCATATATACTGCACCAACTGCGCTTAGAGTTCCTCTATCCTTTGAATGGGTAAGGTGGAGACCAAAATATTAAGTTGGCCTAAGGCCGCAAGTTGTTCTTGCACTTCCCCCACTGAAAAATCCAGTGAGGTTGCCTCAAGATGTATAGTGTGATACTCCCCGAGGGTTGGATTAGAGCTTTATGTGCACCGACCTTAACTGTCTTGTGTGTTATGGATTGGTTGTCCCCTATCTTAAGTTATTTCACCACGCATGTTGCTTCCAACAGTTGTTGCAGGATTCCCAACTGATCTTGGACCTTCTTCTGGTGATCTTCGTTCTTTGTCGCAGCTTCCCCCCACATATCTTCAGTGGAATAATGGATCAAGTCCCCAATGTGCTCCATATCATCATCAGTCAAAATGTAAAAGGGAGTTTGTCGTTTTTATTTTGATTTCTTTTGTGCTCCCCGTATTTTCTCTAGTGTCTGTTTGGGCTCTTGATATTTACTTTTGAGGCCAACTTCGGGACCTTTTATTTTATCCAGGCGTTTTTCCACGTCATTTGTGTGGCTTTGATCCTCTTCCTCCTCTCTTTCTTATTTGTCTTCGTCCTCCTAGGAGGATTGTGGCTTGCTAGTTGGGTTCTTCCAGTCATCCTCCTAGGAGGATTGTGGCTTGCCAGTTGGGTTCTTCCAGTCATCCTCCCAGTCAGTGATGATGATGGGCACCTCTTCCATTGTTAGCCGATAATTGGTCGGTAATTATTGTTGCGTAGGATCCTTTTTATCTTGCACATAGAGGTGATAATGGCTTCCTCGGGAATCTGTATTGTAGTCTCTACCACTTTTGTGATTAACTGTAAATATGAGAAAAAAAATGTTGGTATCCTTCTTCCATCTCTTTATAGTGGAATGCCATAAGTTGGTGTATATATCAGCATAGGGACTGCGACCTGAAACTCACATGCACTAGTAGAATGTGGGCTCCTGCCATCTGACCAATGCAATAAGAATAAGGAGCCACACGTAATGAAATTATGTACCTTTTTCCTGGGCTTCTATGCAGTCCTGCAAGAATTGATTTACGAGGAAATTTTCCCAGTTCATCTGCATGCCTTCCTTTCATCTCTCTACCATGACAATGATGGTCATTGGTACCTCGTCCTTTCAACATTTATGCAATAACTTGCAGGACAAAACCTGCTTCGCGAACTTGACCTCTAGGTCATTGATGCTCTTTACATCCAACCCATTTTTGCCTTGGAATGTATCATATCTATCTTTGATGGTCCCATAAAGGGCTCGCTGTTCCATTTTGGTAAACAGTAAGGCCGGATATTCGCCTGCCTTGCTCAACCCTGTAACGTGTGCAATCAGTGTTGTATCAATTGAAGCTATGGGATCTAGCCAAAGTGTTCCCCCATGGTCACAACTGACAAATACCTTGACATGTGCATTGATTTCGGTACTCTATCTAAAATGTGGAATTTCGAACAACTTAAGTATCCTATCTTTCTATAGACCTGATGCTCATTCCTGTGCTTCGACTCGAGTTTTTCCTGTAGTGGGGTATGCCTTTGTGTATAAATATTGATCCTTGGCCAACTTAGGGAACTTCTGCATGTTCGTGATGTCATGATCCATAAACTTCAAGTCTCCCACCTTGTCAAGCATTTCCTCATCTTTCCTAACACCCTTTGGGATTGGTGCTATGGGTAATGGATATTTGGCATTCGACGATACTATGATTAAGGACACATCATCCATCCTCGGAGGCAAATAATCTATGTAAAAAAATTATGGAGGTACCGCGGCTGAAGGTATGGGCACTTCTTCTACCTCAACCTCCACTAGTTGCTTTGACTATTTTCTTACTGCACTAAAGGGTGCTTCAACTCGCAGTGGTGCCATTTCTGATATATGTTGAGCTTGTGAATGAACTTTATATCTCTATGTGAATCGCTATAACTTTCCCTGGGCTACTCTGCTCTATTCTCTCAGGATTGCATGAAAAATATAACTTAGAAATTCCCTCCCACTTAGTTTATGGTGTTTTCATGCCAAGTAGACCCGTCTTATCTAACCTTAATTGCCTTGTCCAATCTGGCATTGAAGTGGGTAACTAGTTAATTAAATACTCTTTAAGTGCCAAATCAACCTTATGATCCTCCTTACATATTGTTGATCACTCCAGGATTTTTGATGGATTTTTGCATTTAATGCAGCTATAGTGCTTTAATGACCTGTCATTTTGGTCATCCAACTATATTCAATGTGCTTGACTATCTTTAACGGTATTTACGTGCCGCCCTATGTAGTAATGTGTTTTCTCATCGTAGGTGGGCCTATCCATGTCTTCTTATGGAACTTTGATGTAGTGTTTACTTCGTGTAAGATGATAAGTCCAAAAGCACAAGTTCTGATATCATGGGATTCGACTTACTCTCTTCCTTTCTCCTATCACTAACTTTTTATGGTTTTCCCTTTTTTAACTTTTTATGTGGTTTTTCTTGTTTTGCTTGCTACTATGGTACATCTACCATAATACAAGTGTTTCCACACTACATAGGTCACTGCGTAGGCAATGGACTGTCTCTGTAGAGATTCAATCGACTTCCATTTACCATTTCATCCAAGAATTTTCCATCCAAGTTTCCCAACCACACAACACTTGTCTATGTTATTTTTTGGATCACATACAGCCCTAACCAGTGCATGTGAAACTTCCCTGGGTGTTGTAGATACTTATTTTCGAAGAGCAGTACCAAGTCTTTGACTTGGAATTTTTTGGTCTTAATATGTCGATCATGTTAGGCCTTCTCTCTGTATTTCTACACATGTTCATGGAATCCGGCCAAAAACTTGTCCTCCTCTAGTTGGACTAACTACACCAATCTCTCCTCTATTTCACCTACGTCTGAAATCTCAGTGATCGCTGCAAAGCACAAACTATATACAATGAAATCCATTGGCATTACTGCTTCTTATGCATAGAACAACCTGAATAGTGTCTCCTCTGTCATCTTCTTACTTGTAGTTATGTATTTGTAAGTCTCAATCACCTCTTCCAACATTGCATGGATGCATAAGTCCCAATCACCTCTTCCAACATTGCAGATCTTGGTCAACACATTCTCCAAAATTTTATTGAAAGCTTCTATTATGCCATTGGTATGAGGGTTATATGGTGTACTTTTCTGATGATGAATATGAAATTCCCCAGTTAATGCAGCAATGGTTTGGTTAATAAATTATGTACCTTGGCCACTAAGTAGTATGCGTAGACATCCAAACCTAGTGACTGCATTCTCAAATAGAAACTACGCGACATTCTCTGTAGTGCAATCAGTAACAAGTGTGACTTCTTCCCACATGGTTAAATACTCGGTTGCAATGATGATGTACCTTTCTCCTGATTTCCTTTCTTGTGGGTTGATGGGACCCACAAAATCAATAGCCCACTTATAGAATTCTTGCAACATAACTTGTGCATTTAAGGGAATTTCATCGCCTAAAGATGTTTTACCCACTCTTTGGCATACGTCACAAGACTAAAAATACTCCTTCACATATTTGAATAGTGTAGGCCACCAAATCCCTGAGCATAAAATCTTCTACATCGTTTCTTTTCTTGTGTAATGTCCTCCAGCAATCACATTGTGTGCTTCCTCCAATATATTTGTTCTTTATTGTTCTAGTACGCAACACCTCAGGATTCCATCTACCCATAACTTATACAATTTCCCTGTAATTAGTTGATAATTTGTTTCCTTGACTACCAATTGTTTCTTCTGCACCACCGTCATGTCGGAGAGAGCCACACCTATATGTAGAAACTCGACAATGTCCATGAAATAATCATCCACCGTCCTGACTATGAATAACTGTGCATCTGGGAAATTATCATCCAAATCATCTACATCCTCTTCTGTCAAGATCCGTGAGAGATGATTTGGTCCTGCATTCAATTTCTTGGGTTTTACGATGACCTCAAAATCATATTCCTAAAATAATAACAGCCATTTGCATATTCTTCCTCCTAAGACATGCTTATTGACTAAGTATTTTAATGCAAAATGGTTTATGTACATATTGAAGTGAGACCCAAGTAGGCAGTGTCTAAAATTATGGAGCACATAGACCATGGCCAGGCCTTCCCATTCGGTAGTGGTGTAATTTTTTTCAGATATAGATATTTTTATAATCGCAAATGCAATTGGATGATCGATTGTGCCTTCGTTTGGTTGTGACAGTATTGTGCCTAGTGCAATGGATGATTCATCGACATGGACATGGAACTCTTTTCCCCAATATGGAAAGACTAAAATGGGTGAAGTGACCAGTATTTGCTTTAGTGTGTCCATCCCCTTCTGGAAATCCTCATTCCATTTGAACTTGACTTGTTTCTTCAACAACTTTTCCATGGGTGTTGTTATCTTCACATAGCCTTTAATAAACTTCATGTAATACCTTGTATGGCCCAACATAGCTCGTAGTTTTTTGACTGAGGTTGGCAGTTCTAATTCCAGAATAATGACAATCTTGGTTGGGTCAACCAATAAGCCTTGCTTACATACGATATATCTTAGTAGAATTCTGAATGGTGTCGAAAATATGCATATCTTTAAGTTCAGTGAAATCTGACACTATCTGCATCGATCTAACATGAGCCAAAGAAATTCGATATGATATTGTAGTAGACTAAATACCATCCAATCGTCTAATTACACTTCCAAAAATTTATGGATGAACTCTTTAAATGCGGCCACAACCACTCTATAAAACATTTCATGGGGCATTCTTTAATCTAGATGGCATCACCATGTATTGATAATTGCCCCATTATGTCGCAAATCTGGTTTTATGTCTGTCCTCCTGCACAATTTTTATTTGATGGTGCCCAGAAAATCCATCTGTGAATGAATATGCTTCTTGACCCCCTACGTTCTCTAGTACTTCATCAATGAACAATGTTGGGAATGGGTCTTATAAGCATGCATTATTCAGCTTCCTCAAGTCGATGCATATCCTAATCCTTCTAGTTTTCTTTTCATGTACCACCATAGGGCTAATCCATTTGAATTCTTCGACTAGTTCAATAATTCCTTAATCGAGCATTCTATCTAGTTCAGCCTTAACCTTCTCCTTATACCTTGGGTTCAACCTATATGGTCTCTGTCAGATTGGATTAGCTCGAGGTTTTAGTGGAATCTTCATCTCCCCTAAGTCTCTTGCTATCTCTTTCATCTATGAGAATGTAGTTGGAAATAATTCTTGGTATTCCCGTAATAAGTTTGTCGCTTTTTCAATTGTCTCATCGTTCCAATAGTCTCTTATGTGTTCAAACTTAGGATTCTTTGTTGTCCCAATATTGACTTGCTTTGCCTTTATAGGTTGTGTGTATGTGACATATACCAACTCTGGCCCTTCTACTGCATGTGTGCCTTCTATCTCTGGTACCTATACATTCATGGGATCCTCTTCGTCATATTCCTCCTCTGTGACATTATAGCATTCCAATAGCTTCCGGACCATTATTTTGGTTGTGTCCGTCGTGTCTAAAGGTTCTTCTTCCACTGATTCTAACTTCAACAAGATATGTGTTCGAATGGCCTATAGTGCTGCATGTACGAAGGGAGATTCATGTTCAAATGTGAACATGACTTTGAATCTTTGGACCAATCCTTCCCATGTTGTTGTCTCTATGTGTGTCTCCAATTATAAATATGAGTTCCCTGGGATTGTATCCAATGTGTGTATGAATCTATGCAACCATTATATTTCTAATATTGATCACCATAAATCCCTACACTTTTCCATGTGATCTGTAAGATCACTTTCTCATGTGTATTTTTGTGCACTTACTTTTGCTTTAGGTCCAAAGCGTAGATGCATGATTTTATTACATTGTGACCAATCCTTAATACTCTTTCTATGTGTCGCCCACCATCTATATGGAGTTGCTTTTAGGACTAAATCTAGTGCTAACAACCTCTGTTGTTCAAATACCTGTAATTCAAATGATTTTATAAACATATTAATCTCAGTTAGTCCATTGTACTTGGGTGGGTCAGATAGTTATGTGTGAATGCAGCACAAATATTGGTTTATACGGGAACATATTCTAGTTGATACTTCATGCATCCTCTACTACCAATTCTCTAGACCAGCTTCTGAATCTTATGAGCATGAACTAAAACTTCTCCAACTGAGCACCCCATTCGTTGTTGGTTCAACATATTCCTCCATCCATGCAATCAGATTATATAAAGTGTCCATCTTTCTCTCTCTTACTGACTCTGTATATCGCTTCCCTTCTGATGGGTCCAAGGGTGCAATAACCTTTATATCTCCCACCTCGAAGATCATCTCCCTTCTTTTCAAGTTAATAATTGTTTGGTTATCAGCCACCCATTCTAGTCCCATTAAAGTTGGATATGGTTGATTATCATCTACGATCTCAATAACTTCAAAATATTCTATGCTGCGTACCCCATCGATGTTTATAGGTACCTTCATCAGTCGCCCGATCAGGACTATCTTATGTTGATTCACGAGCCTTAACTAGACAGGGACCATACCAACTCAAGTTCTCCCATCATATCCCATGTCTTCTTAGGTAGTACATTCACATCTAATCCTAAGTCAAGATTAACATTATCCACATCGTATTCCCCAATATGCGCATTGAACTTGAATTCCTCATTAGTTCTCTTCATGCACAGTACCTGGTTTACCATTCGCTATGTGCCATGAATGTCCCATCCTTTTCTGCAATGATCAATCATGTTGTATAGTATACTAAGTATAGTTCGATGCTTCATCATTTCTACACAACTCTTTAAGAAGTCAGTTAGTGTACTTACTTGTGCACATGACTTTATAGGTACCACTGGGTCTTCTAGATGAGGTAGCGATGATGTGGACGCTTCCCCATGTGGTTCAAGTATTTCCTTTCATGCACTCTGATATGTCTCTTTTTCCTAGTGAGGGTTGAATGCTAGCATAAGCCCCACTAACTTCCTTACACACTGCTCCATTTGATTTCCTTGAGTTGTTATATCATCACCTCTGTGAACTCCTCCACATGTAACGATTACGATTTTTGGTCCTTCCCTGCATGTTTCAACTGATATCAATTGCACATTCTGATTTTGATGCAGAGTCGGATTTGAGTTGCCTCTAGCCTATCATTTTGCAACTAGTTGGGGACATTCCTTCATTGCGTGATCCAGTCCTCTGCAATATGTGCACGTGGTACATGGGTTATGTAAATATCGGGCTAAGTGTCCTGGTTGATTACAGTTATAACAGATAATCGGTCCTCATCCTCCTCAACCAAAATTCACTCTACCTCAGCCTCTACCAAAATTTGATATGTTCCCCTGATTGAAACCTCTCTGAGTGTTATACTGCATGTTGAGGAAAAGGTATGGAAAACCTTACTCAAGTATTTTCAGATCTTGTCAGGCTAGGACAAGATAGTTGGGAATGTTACCCGAGGATTATAGCCTCAAAAACAATTACTTAATCCACAAGTATTAATTACACAAGATGATCTAGATTATGTTCAAAACGAAATGAAAGCAGGGAAATTACAATGAAATACTCATGAAAATTGCCAAAAACAAAGAGATACAACAATATTGGATTTCTATTAATGAAAGAATTGTAAAGAGACTGTAAAAATACAGAGTGCAAGACTCGCTAGAATGGTGGCAACTTTATCTCTTAGAAGAAATGTGACGACTATTCTCATTCGCAAGCAAAGGATGAAAATGAAGCTCTAAAGGCCTTTTTATGTTAAACAGAAATGCCAAAATTCTAGACATCCAAAAACCTAACCCTAGGAGATGAAATGTCAAAATTCATGTGGGCCCCATTTGGGTAAGTTAGTACATTAACTTCCTGGGGTTGTAACTTTCGCATACGATCTTCGTTTTAGGCGTGTGATAGCCCATTGGAAAGGTATTTTAGATAAATACGCATTATGCCATCAAAATCTAACTCCTTCTACAATTTGACTCTGGCACGCAAAAATAACATTGTTTAGGGCCCCAAAAATGCCCTGGAAGTACAACAAGATGTGTTGACATGGATACATACAAAATAATCCAGTTGGATTGGGTGGGAGGCCACCAGTATCCACCTGGAAGATGTGTAGGGCTTCAGACAACCCCAGAAGTGTAGAACCCACAATTACAAAGAAGTACAAAAGAACGTGTTGAACTAACAATTGACCAAAGGAGTCATTTGGAACAGGTGGGTGGCCACCAATATCCACCTGGATCAATCCTCCCCCCTTAGGAAGCAATGGTCTCCATTCCATTGAGTGCCCAGGGAAGAGGGGAAATAATTTTTTGAATATGAATCTTGGTGAGATGTGTGCTTTGTTGGAGAAGTTGTGTTGCTTGGCCTGTGGAAGACTATTAGAAGCTTGTTGCTGGCAGGGTTGAATATGCTCCACCAATATATTGTCTCTGGGTTTGACGGGGCATTGTGTAGGCATCATTGAAGGTGAAGAAAAAATATGTTTTTGTTGGATAGAAGGTGTTTGTTGACAACTAAAATTGTCAACGAAGTTTTTCCCGAAAAGTGTTGTTGAAACCTATTATTATAAAAAAAACTAAATAATACTAGTAGGTGGGACCCCCTTGAACTATTGAAGATCAGATCTGTTCATTTTTTATGTTGTGATGATGTGCAACATGGCTTACATGGTTGATGAGATATTATTGTTATTGGTTATGATTTGAGCTTATGAAGTGTTGATTCCTGATGTTACTACAAACTATGATATTCATTAATATCATTGTTATATGTTCTTATCACACCTACACAATAAACATGTTAGTGAAATTACATGAAGGAAAGTTTTGAGAAAGGAAAAAATACTATAACAAATGCAAAGAGAAGGGATCTAACTCTGCAATTTTATATACTACATGCGAACAATTGGAAAGAAATGAGAAACAATTGCAAAGGGGAAGAATTTAAAGCTATCCTATTCACTATACTACATGCATGAAAGGCTTAACAATTATTGTTAAATCCTAGCTAACAAGTAAATGGTTATGCAATTGTGATTGAATTATATGTTTAATACGCATATGGTATGAAATGTTGGTGGCGCATTTGGCAAGGTGATAGTGCTAACGGTTATGCAATGATTAATTGCCTTATGTGGTCGATATACATATGGTATATTTGGATAGATTGAATGTTGGTGGATCATTTAACAAGGTAATGGGCATTAATGGTTATGCAATTTTGTTTGAGTTATATAATAAGGAATTGGATATATGATGTGGAGAGCACATTTAGCAAGTAATATGTGCAGATTCCAATGCAGAGTTAAATTAATGGTGTTAATTAAGAGCTAGTTGGCATGTACTGATGAGTAAATGAATTGTGGGTGGAGGCGATGTGCATTTACTTCACGTCACCTTTACCCCTCTCGTTAGTCGCCACCATACTTGGGCTATTGTTCAATCTTGCTTATGTGGTTATGCTCTGAAATCTTAGCAGAGAGGAACCACTCGGCCAGCTTGCATTTTAAGGAATTCGATTATAGTTATGTCCTTTTTTTTGGCCATTCATGACTCTGCTCTGGTTATGAAATGATTACTAGCTCAGGTGTATTGGTTTGTGTTTTCCTAAGTATTGCAACTGGTAAAAAAAATTTCTTGAAATGAATGGTTCTTCCTGCCATGATATTGAATTTGTAGAAGTTATTGGTCATCCTTGGTGGTAACTCTTTGTTATCCTTGCTGGTTTAGTTGGAAGGTTTTTGTTCGGTCTTGGGTGGATACCTATATTTGTGTGTTTGTCACTAAATCAAGTCTTTGTATTTTATGGTTTTAATGGTTGAAGGCATTCTGCGTCACTGTGTTTTTGTTTGTTGGGGCATTGGTTGATTGCACCACTAGGGGTCACGAAATGAGGTTCATGTTCTTCCCTGGCCCTTTCTTCATATTTGTGTTGTGATTGTTCAATCGAAGAACACGAGGGTTATACCCTGCGTGCATTTCCAGGCCATATTAAAGATTCACCTTTTGTTGTGGCCCCCTGTCAAGGATTTGTTACCTGTCCATGAATGATTATCTCTGTGTATACGTCGTTGGCCTCGGGTTTTCACCATTATAAGAGTGGATTTTCTCTCCCTATGTTGGCTACGGAACAAACCTTAGCCCTCATGTCTGAAGGTTGATAGAGAAGACCAGCCTGGCCTCTTGGGTTTACTACTTGGTTATTGTTGGATGGTTGTATAATTTTTGACTAGTTCAAATACAGGCTCGCTCAATTGGTCGTGTGACAGTCGTTTTGGTTGGTATATAGTCACTGCCTCTATTATGACAGTGGTAAACCCTACATTGTCAATTGCACTTTCAAATTACACACAATCGCTCTCTTTATAACTCAGTATTGTTTAAAGGAGAAGGCATCTGCCCCAATTTGAATTGATGCATGGGTATGCGTAATTGCCACAGCTTATTAGGTTGATTGATTTTTTAAGACATTGGTGAATTGCTTGGTTGATACATAGTCACTGGTATTTGCATTAATGATTATTTGGATGATTAGCTGGCATTGGTTACAACTCACGCATGTCGCATTGTGTGGATGGTGTTTTGCAAAATGAAATAATAGTCATGGTAACTTTGGTTTTCTTTGGGGCTGAATGATTATTAAACCATATGGTTGTAGAAAACATATCCACTACATCCTTATGTTTGTTTAATTGTATAAGCCTGAGTTTGCACAACATTTACGGTGTAACTAAATCGAAGCAATATTGTATTAAGTCGATGGCTCAGCCCGATGGGTTGAGTTATTGTTCTTACTCTGTGTTTGTTGTGTTAAGTGGAAATGTTGCATCGTGGGGTTTTGTTAGTTGTGCACTATGTATAACATAAATGGCTTGAGTTCTCACAGTCAGAGATACTCACGAAGTTTTTGAGCATGTTTTGTTGCATCCTGATCATTTGTTGAGACAATATTGTTGTTGATACCTCGTCGTGTTGGATGGATGGCCCAACTTTTAAGTTACATTGAATTGGTTTTTTTTTACATTGGCAGAACTACATTGCCTGGGCGAATTACCCTGTGCATAGCTTGTGTCTAAATGGTGGTTGTTGGTTGTATGATTAATTGTCAATTCGAGCATGGCAATTTGGTCATGATTATTTTGGTTACTGCATATATATGTTTAACGAATATCATTGCATTTAATTGAAAGGACCGATTGTTGTGATGGTGAATTCATTGTTAATTTGAAAACATGACTTTTGAAGTATTATTGTGGATTGAAGTAATGTATGGGTAGTGGTTGATTTTGATGGTTTATAGATTGGAAATGGGTATTGTTCAAAAATTGTTATAAAATGCAGTGTGAATGAAGGGAACATAACCTCTTACAAATTGTGCGGAATACATACTGTCTTGCAATAGCACTGTGTTGGATATTTGATTATGAACAGTGAACTAGTTAAATTGCATAGGAATTATTGATGGTTGATGCATCTCTTTTTGCAACATGTTTTATGGATCACTTAATTAATTTCATGAACAGTAATCATCTTTCTTCCCTTCCATGTTTTCATTTTCTTCTAATTACAAATCCCAACACCTTCCCATTTCATTTTTTCACTCCCTGTCCTGAGATTGATTACAGTCAAGAGAATTTTGGTGTTAAGGCAGTTGGAAGTGGAAGTGTCTTGTGTGGATTGCAATGATGTTTTATCGGTTTGTTTTTCAGTTGATTGTTGTTGTCATTTAGCAGTGACCATGTCTTTTCCCCCTCAATGTATCATATTTTTGCTCAATACAACCCCCTCACATATCCCAGAACCTTTTTTCACCCCTTGCTCATTGATTAACAATAAAACAATTTGTATGGATTGGATTGCATGAGTCTGATACATTGCTTAGCCAAATCTATTTCATATTTTTAAGAGTTGTCATGTATGGTTATTTTAAATACTATTTGCTAATCGATCACACATGAAGGATGAGTTTTTTCAGTCGAGGTAGCCATGGCCAAGGAAACAGAAGTAGAGGTAATTGGAACCAAGGCCCAAGAAGGCCTAGGTTCTCCATACATTTTGACGTTGATTCACAAGATCTTAGCCAATTGTTTCATGTCGGATTATTCAATTGGATTGGGTAGGGAATAGTCCAACCTAGGCTTGAAAGGCCTCCTTTCCAAGCCCCACAAG
>ML835237.1:29104-40284 GCA_009831015.1 Picea engelmannii | reverse complement strand
CTTTTTAGTTGTGACACAACTAGTTGAGCATCGAGATAGACCCAAAGATGAGAGATACCCAATGACAAGGCGTCACGAAGCAACTCAAAAACTGCACTATACTCGGCGACATTATTGGTGGTGTCACCTAAGCATATACCTCCGTAAGATAACAACTGGCCTTGAGGTGTAAATATTACCCAAGCTGTGGAGGAAAGCCTCCGAGTGTGTCGACTAGAACCGTCTGCATACCCAACGAACACCTCAGAATCACTTGACATCTGCCATATTGATGAAAGATAACATCAATGACACGTCCAGAACACTTAAAAGAAACTAAAAAGTAATAGTACAAAGACTATACATATGTTACAAAAAGTTACCCATAGTGACCTGCCTATGAGTAATACTTCTTGAGGTAGAGCCCATTTCTAGGCTCCGCCAAAGCATTCCCTTCAAAATCAACCAGACGATAAGTGCCCTTCTTTAAAACCTCTTTTATGATGAAGATTCCGAACCACATGGGTTTGAATTTTCCTGCCCCCGGGGGGTCCTTATCTTGGTCATAGACCAGGACAAGGTCGCCTTCAGAAAAAATCTGAGGATGAACGGGCCCATCATACTGACACTTGACCTTATGTTTGTGAGCCTCATTGGCCAGAGCAGCATCATGATGCTACTCATTGAGCTGATCAAGGTGGACTAACCGTTCTTCAAGAGGAGAAGTGTCTGGCAATAATTGTACTGCCAATTTTAGAGATGGGATCTGACATTCGATGGGCAAGACTGACTCCAACTCGTACACGAGTTGAAAAGGTGAGAAACTGGTTGTAGTCTTAACAGATGTTCAGTAAGCCCATAATGTCGAGTATAACATCAAATGCCAATTTGACTTGGCTGAGTTGATAGTTCACTGTAGAATAGTCTTAAGAGTTTTGTTTATAGCTTCCACCTGCCCATTGGCTTGGGGGTAGTAAGGTGATGAATGATCTTGTCGTAACCCAACCTTTGATGTTAATTCATTCATCATTTGGTTCTGAAATTGACTACCATGGTTAGTGACAATCTCTCTCGGGACGCCGAACCTTCCTATGATCTGATTGAATAAGAAGAGAGTTGCAGTCTCTCCATCATCTTTAAACGTTGGCATAGCTTCGACCCACTTAGTGAAGTAGTCGACAGCTATGATGATATAGCGGTTCCCCCTTGCTGACAAGGGGTTGCAAGTAGTGTAATCAATCCCCCACTTGGTGAAGGGACCAACTGTGATGACAGGAAACATAGGAGCGGGATGTGCCCTCATCTTCCGAGAAAAGACTTGGCACGGATGGCACTTCTTGACCGATTCGACACAATCCTTGATAAGTGTTGACCAGAAGTAACCTACTCGTAGAATCTTTTGGGTTGTTGCCAGCCCAGACAAATGACCTCCACAAGCTCCAGTATGGCAATCGTTGAGCACGATGACTGCCTCCTCATGTGTGAGACATCGATGTAAGATGTAGTCTACACCTCTCCGATACAACGTATCATTGAGTATGAGATAATTCTTAGCCTAATGGCGTATACGTCGACGCTCATCACGAGAAGCAGAAGTGGGGCACTTCAAAGTCTAGAGATAGATAAGTATATCCCCGTACCAGGGATCTGAAGATGTGATCAAAAACATATCTCCCTGGATAGGTGATTCTTTAGGCACAACGTCACCTGACTCAACCGGAAGTTCCAAAATAAGCTCTGCGAAGACCAATGACTTTTTGGACTTAGTTGAAACGAAGTCTAAGTCAAATTCCTGGAGGATGACTATCCATCTACTGATTTTTCTGCCTATAACCCATCGTGTCAACATGTACTGGAATGGATTCACGACAGCAATGATGGTGGTCTTGCGAAACATAACATAATGATGAAACCATTGAACAGCATGAAATGCTGCCAACGCAATTTTTTCTATATGAGAATAATTAAGTTCCAGTCCCATGAGGCCTCGGCTCAGGTAATAGATCATGTATTCTGAAAATGAATCATCTTCCTGAACTAAAACCATGCCAATAGTTGACACTGCAGTAGCCAGATATAATAAGAAATCTTTTTTATAGTTAGGTGGTTGTAGCAGAGGCGCAGTTGTGAGGGCGTGTTTTAATGCGTCGAAAGAGCATTGAGTGGCTTCGTCCCATAAAAAGGGAACGCCTTTCTTCAGTAAACGCATAAATCCCTTGGTGATTTCGGCATAGTTGGCGTTGAAGTGTCGTAAGAAGTTTTCCTTGCCTTGTAGACTCTGAAGTTGTAGGATTGTGCGTGGGGGGGGAAACTGGATTATTGCCTCCACCTTGAGAGGATTGACCATGATCCCTGTTGTTGATACGATGAAACCTAACAAACGTCCTGACATTACGTAGAATCTACACTTGTTTGGATTCAAGTGAATCCTAAAGTAGCGACAGCGTTCGAAGATTAGTCTAAGGTGTGTAGGATGATCCCTTCTCTTGTGAGATCGTGATGCTAAATTATCTAAATAGGCCTCGACTATATGCTTGAGATCATGAAAAACAAAAGACATGGTCTGCTGGAAGGTGGCTCTAGCATTTTTAAGACCAAAAGGCATTTTACAATATGCGAATGTACCCCACGGACAAATGAATGTTGTTTTGTGTTGGTCTTCGGGTTTAATTTGGATTTGATTATATCCCAAAAAACCATCCATGAAAGAAAAGGCTTCGCAACCAGCACATTCATCAATGATCTGGTCAATGAACGATGTTGGAAAATTGTCTTTGGGACATGCCTTGTTCAAATCACGGAAATCGGTACATACATAAATTGTGCCTTGTTTTTTATTGACCAGCACAGGATTCAACAGCCATTGAGTCAAATGGATAGGATAGATAAAACTTGCCTTTAGCAATTTCTCAACCTCAATCTTGATGGTTGTTGCTTTCTTGGGATTAACTAGATGAGGCTTCTGTCGAACAGGCTTGGTATCAGGATACGTTGTGATTTCATGTTCAACTATTTTTGGATCGATACCTGCCATTTCTTCATAAGACCAGGAAAAAACGTCGCGGAATTCTTTGAAAAGATCCGTGTATATTTGAATCTCTTCAGGGGAGCAATTTGCTCCGATGAAGACGTTCTCCACGATGCCAGGGTTTCAAGAGATGTTGATTGGTATAGTTTCAGCGATAGTTTCCATATTGCCCTCAACATAAATTTCATGTGTAGCTAAGAGATTAATAGGACACAGCTGATCTCCCGTCATGATCACAGTGAATTCTCCTGCTTCGATTCAGCTTAGCTCTGGGAGAAAATATGATCTGTGATGAAGATCTTCCCAAGGTTTGTCCGGACTAGTCATTGCTTCGATTACTACTTCATCAGAAGGCAAGACTAAGTCTAACGAATCGACGTTGGTGAAAGAACCCTGAGCCCAAATAGGCTCTAGAAGTGGATCTAACTCTTGTGCAAGAGTCGGATCAGTGTTAGTTGAAGCTTGCTGGACTAAAGAGTACGCTACTTCAGTGGAAGACAAGGGCATGGACATGTCGAGGTGCCCTGTCTCATCCATCGTGGCTGATGGGGAAGGAAGAATCCATGGATCCTCGAAGTAAGTCGTGCGAAACGATGAAAACTGAAAAATCTCAACCTTATGGTGACTAGATATAAATTTGATATCTCCCTGCGGAGATGGGTAATCGAAGGTACCCATCAAAGATGGGCACAAACCAACTCCTACGTTGACGACACCTGGTTGAGGATTATCAATCATCGGGACCATGGATGCCCCCAAAGCTGGGTCAGGTCTGGAGAAAGACAATTGATCGATGGTCACTATCCAGCCCTCGTGTGGAAACAACAAGACCTAAAAAACTGTAGCAACCACAGCTTGTATAGCGTAAGTCCAAATCCACCCTAACAATAGGTTATAGTCGAGGGGAGCATAGATTACCTCTACTTCGACACACACGATCTTCCCTCCTAACTGCATGGGGAAAGAAGGAACGATACCATGTGGTCGGAACGAACGACCGTTGAAAGTAGTGAGGAGAGTAGGTGATGGAGACAAAACGAGCTGGTCAATGGCCTTCCAACATGCCAACGACATAATGCATGTCGAGGCGCCCTCGTCGACCACTGTGCAGAAGATATTTCATGTAAAACTTTTTGTGGGGTAAGCCACTACTATCTAAAATGCTACATGGTAAGGTAGACGAGGTTTTAAGTTGGTTGTATCTAACATGATGGTACCCGGATTACAAGTCTCAGTAGAGCCCAAAGCGGTTAACAAAGCTTTCCTCTGAGAAGGGAAACTTTGGAGGACCTCCAAAGCAGACATCGCACAAGGGGTTTGTGATAAATCCTCCACCACAGAGTAGTTMTGGGCAGCCCTTGCRTTTGGGTTATGAGAAACCTTTTTAAATGCACCTTTTGGAATGTGTGTCATTATTTCTCCCAACGTCTTCTCAATCTGTAGAGGAAGAGATGGGAGGTCAGCCTCTTTGCCTTTCTCAGAAGTKCTTGGTTTACTATAATCGTGTGCTCTAGTTGATATGAAATCATCACCCCTAACCATATATACGTTCGCGGATGAGGGATTGTTCGGAGGYGGGTAGTTTTCTTGGCTGCCCTCTTCCGTACTTACAGAGGCTTGASTTATATTTTTCCCATACTGAAATGGGTTCGTCAACACTKCCTGTTGTTGTTGTGTGACAAATTTTTGGGCCTCTGCAAGCCGAGGACATAGATGGGTCGGGTGGTCTTCCATACATAAGTTGAATGGATACCTCGCCTTCCATTTTTCAGTGTTKTCYCYGCCAGMATTATCGTTGGGTTTTTTATCCCCCTTACCCTTCTTTCATTTTTTTTTCTTCCCTTYGGACTGTTGGGGGGCCTTTGGGTTAGTCGACTGCACTGTGTGTACCTCCRATGTTTGGGTAGGGGGAGCAGCCAAAGCAGTAGTTTGGCWGGCCGCTKTGTGTTGTATGGATAATTGTTGCAACTGCTTTGTCAATTGCTCARCGGGCTTGGTTTGTGCTAAACCRACGATACCATCGGCGTGCGGTCYARCTCTCTGTCTAGTTTTATCCAGTATTGAATGTGGCGCATTTGGMAAGATGTTGTATAATAAACCAGACTGAGAATAGATGAGCTCAAAYTGTTGAGCCCTCATAATGGTGTCTTCTTTAGAGAAAACTCTGGATGTCGCAATGTCTTTGGATAACTGCRGGACCAAAGACTTAAGAAACCACTCAAGCAGGAATGCTGGTGGGACTGGTAMTTTGATTAAACTCTTWYGGCRTCTCCATTCTYGGATGTGATCAGAGATATGGTCYRTTKTTGTCTGTTCAAAATTAGYGAGAAGCTCTGTGCCAGCGTCRTATCTCACAGGTAACTGGAAATGGTTAAGGAAAGCCATCGCCAATTCACCAAAAGAAGAGTATCTTGAGAGATTGAGCTCAATGTACCATTTTGTGGCACTCCCAATGAGAGTACGTTGAAACAATCGCAACTRTACGGAGTCATMTTTCAATGAGTTAGATGAACACCAAAGATGAAAGGTAGTCACACGATCGCCTGGATMTTTGTTAGGCTTGGCCTMGAACTTTGGAATGTCCGAAGGCAACTTCGTCRGCATAGGAGGCCAATGYRGATCATGACAAATGGGGTCATTCAACAAMCTYGTCAAATCTGGCAAGTGTAAAGTCGCCAGGAAAGGAAGTTTGGGTTGTTGCTGATAACTTGGGAAAAAGGRTCCTAGAGTTTGAYTGGCACCAGGTTACCAAGAAAATTTTGGCTACTGGCCCGGATTCTGGTAGAAACCATGGCCYTGGCTAGCGTAAGGATTTTGCATTTGTGGAGACATCATMGACTGATTTCCCAAATAGGACATGGATTGTTGGGCATGCATTGTATTCRAAGGACTTTGGGAAGGATTACCCCATGCCGGTCCCATGGGGATAGGCATAGTAGTTTGTCCARGGTTCCATTGATTGTGGAAAGAATTACCCCAGATCAGCAKTCCAGAGGAGGGAACAGATCCTTKCCCTGAATTCCAAGGTCCTGCTAGGTTTKCCCCMTGTGCAGGAATAGTACCCTACACAGGAGTAGATTGTCCAAAAATGGGGTTGCCCCYAGTTGGGAAAGCGGCTGACGAGARGGTGTTGTTACCAAACATTCCATTCCAAGAAAATGGTGTCAAACCTACCGGCATACTATGCGAAGGTGGTCMTTGACTCCCCGCTCCAAATAAACTATTGTGTGTAGKTTGCCCGACGGATTGTTGATGCGAACCACTGAGTGAAGGGGACGAAGGAGGGATATGACCTCCTGCGTAAGGAGAAGTRTTAAAAGGGACAATATTGCCCCCCAAGTGACCTTGCAGAGGAGCGCTAGAGCTCCCTTCCGCCAKACCCAAAGTCTGTAAAGTGGAGTAGGACAGTACAAGACTTGTACTTGAACTAGGCATACCATATGAGAACGGAGGGCCTGTCRCACTAGGTGTAAAAAGGGTTGTGGCCACCGCCAAAGACGAGTTCGGACCACTGTGYGAAGTAGTGGCRGTCAAGACCATGGTGGCTCGGACCGACGACGGTAGGTTAGGAGATGATTCTCCTGTGGTAAAAACCRTSGTAGGAATTGAAGAATTCCCAAAAGAAGTAACAWCATTTGTTTCCATTGCTRTGTGAGGCACTGTCTGGCTCTCATGAAATTGAACTGGTACAATAAAAGGTGCCAAGAAMTCAGTGGTTGAGGTTTCAACYGAGCCAAGAGMRGTTGCTTCAAGGTTTAAAACGGTTGATTCCTCTGGGGGTTGTTCGGGCACAATGGTTTGTAACCCAATCGCTTCAAAAGACCCTTGTTGGTCTAGCTTCCRCCTTAATGGTGGCGRGGGTGGCTCCAGTGTAACTGGCGGCAGGCCAAGAAGCCTTTGTGACCRGCGGAGCTCGGGATCCTCCACTGTGTGAGAAGATCCAAGACACTCTAAGGTATTCTAAATGCTCAAAAKTAACACACACTAAGAAAAAAAGTCCCTAGAAGATAAGACAAACAAACACTAAATTAATTGGAAGAACAGTTACAACAGACAACACTAGAGCAACTTACTGGTGCAAGTTCAACTCRAACACAAAAGCACCCTCTAGGTATACTCTGCAAAGCGTGGCCCAATKTTTGTCCTAGGTACCAYAGTATACCCTCGCAGTCACATGTGTATGTCCCTAACAAAGATTGGCAACTAGGTTKCCAGCACGCGAACAGTCACCAGGCGGGTACAGTCGAAAGTYGGGTAGACCACAATGAGCAGGGTATCGAGCCCGAAACCTGTCAAGGGTATCGAGATCAAATTGTCCAAAAGACAAATGAGGACCTCGAATGGATTCGAKAYCCACGAAGCCCCGTGGAAAATGCAAAYGACGGAATCCCAAAACAAGCCCTCTATATGTGTTATCCACTACGATTGGTCCGGCTTTGGAGGGGTTATCTCCGCTACCTTTCCGCACGCGACCTCGTGTTTATCCCCTGTGTTAGAGGGGGGTCCCGGATAACTTCCMYGAAAMTGGACTTAGACACTCCCTATCTCAGACTCTAATGTTTGATTTTAAATGGMCTTGAAGAGTTTCCTCTCCAACCTAATCCAAGGCCCTAGTCCTAAACTAGTTTGTGAACCCTACAAACATAAAAGTCTAGTAGATTTTAAAATTAAYGTTACTTTTATGKATTTGTMTTACGTCAAGGGGTATGAGGGTGAAACTGATGGTGCATAAAAGATGAAAGCAAAAAATGAATAAAAAAKCTAGAAACAAAACTTTTACTGAATGCAAAATTTCAACAACTTTTCAAAAAAAAAAAAAWTTAACTTTTCTAAGATTTTGGACAACAAATTCAAAGGAATTTCACTCGACTACGAGCTAYTTATGATCTAAGTGAACTACAAAAACTTATGAAATGAAAGACTTTTCCCTAGCTAATAATGCWGAAACACACTCTTCAACCAAAGAAGACAAATGAAAAGAGATTTTTTTTTTTATTGTAGTGCTAATAAAGCAAGAAAGGRAAAATACCGACAAGCAAAAAACCAAGAAAAACAACTCTGGCTTAAAGCGCAGATYGCAAAGAATCAGATTAAAAAATCACACAATAGAAATTGTAAAAACAATGACTCTCACACTTGTCTAAAAACCRTAAAAAAAAWAWAAAAAWTCTAACAACRTTTTTAAATGAGGAAAAGTAAGCTAAGGGTAAAAATAATCCTAAGCTACTGACTGTTCAAACAGAGATTCAAACACCTGAGAGGAATACTCCCTATCAAATGAGAGGATGACTGCCTCACCTTTAACAAAAAGTAKCWTGTACAAGCATGYGACTGTCACTCAAACAACACGCRTGCAAACGCGCGCTGAACAGCAACAGAAGGYGTGTACACGCGGGYTGACCTTGTACAGGCCGCATGTATATCTAAAATCTAAGAAAAAATGAATACAGACAGACCAAACCAGGAAAAGACCTCTGGTATTGATAACCAGGATCCCTTGAATTCTTGGATACTCTTTCTAATAGAAAAACAAATAATGCAAAGGAAGAAATAATAAGGAAAAAACAATCTGAGATAGGACTGTTAGCAAACAAGACTCAGACATAATTCCAGAAATCCCCCTGAGAATATGTGATTCTGACAGGGAAGAGGAGGACTGCCTCTGAGGTTCTCTGAACTCCTACATGCTACTGCTACCTCTACAGCTAGCGTTCACACATGGGCTGTAAGACGATAGGGAGTGGGTACATGCGTACAGGCCTTGTGTAGGCTGCGTGTACCTCTTTGGGTCTCGAAAAACACAGTGAAGCAAAAGTCAGGGAAAGATGGTATGGAAAACCAGACTCCCTGCTAGCTCAGACTTTACAGAAATGAAAAGAAAAGACAGGCAAGAAAAACTAGTCTTTAAACTACCCAAAAACTAAATAAAATTCCAGGAACCCTAGATATTCTCCCCAGTATGGTTGCCAATTCTGTTGTTGGGAAAAAACACCCTACGGACTAGCAAATAGAGTTTATACTTTTCATGCAGATATGACTGAATAGAAATTACTTTCTACCTACATCCCTAGATTTAAATCCCCTTTTCTTAGTAAATGCATGGAAAGATCCACCTACCTTGTTACCGGCGTTTGATGTTGATCCTCCGTTGTGCTTGATTACTTGTTCGCAATACTCCTTCCAAAGCTGACATGCATTCAAGACGAGCAACAACTATGCATGCATACTACTTATATACTAACGGGTTAGAAATCAAACATAAACTAATCAAATCATAGAAAGTTCATGAATTGGGATGGGAAAAGCATTCTCTTTATTACTTAAAATGAGTCAACTTACAAAATTTGAGATTGGCCACCGCTCCTTGAACCTGATCCTGGGCTCCTCTCCTTCTGTCCTTCAACTACTTTGCTTTAAATCTCCTTTGGCATTTAGGAAAGGCTAAAGGGTTGGGATAATGGAATATGTAAATGGGCAGAGTTTCTTTGCTATATTTTTTCCTCCTCCAAATGGTACCCCTACCCCTTCTTTTATAGGCTAGAAGGAGCTAGGTATTTGGATGAACCCTCGACCATGCAAGGCTGGGAGTTTCAGTTAACTCACCCATAGCTTTTTGTCTCGTCGGCAACTTTCCTTTTTTCATGCTTTTGTTGTTCCACGCAGGTTGTTTTGGGTCAGCCAGCATGTACACGCATGCAGTAATGGCTTAGGGCACGTGGGCCTTTACACAAGAGGATTTTCAAAGAGTTTGTTCAACAGAGGTTTTGCAAAGAAGGGATATGAGTTGGCCCAATGCCAGGTAAGCATGTGTGGTGCAATTTAGGGTTATAACAGACAGTCCGTCCATTCTCATACGGGATTCCTAGTTCAGGTACAAGTTATGTACTTTCCTACTCCACTTCACAGACTTCAGGTCTGGGGGTAGGGAGCTCTAACGCTCCTCTGAGAGGCCACATGGGGGGCACTCCTACTCCTTTTAATGCTTTCCCTTATGGGGGAGGTCATATACCTCCTTCGTCGCCTTCGCTCGGTGGCACACATCAGAAATCTTTCGGGCCACCTGCACACCATAGTTTACTTGGAGCACGGAGTCAAGGACCACCTTTACATAATATGCCAGTAGGTTCGACACCGTTTTCTTTGTTTGGTGCATTTGGTAACAATGTCTTCTCATCAGCTACTTTCCAGACTGGGGACCACCCTAGTTTCGGACAACCTATTCTTATGCATGGTACTATTCCTGCACATGGGGCAAACCTAAGAACTTCTTCCACATCAAGGCCTTGGAATTCTTGGCAGGGATCCAGAATTCCGATCTGGGGAAATTTTTTCCACAATCAATGGAACCCCAGACAAGGTACTATGCCCATCCCTATGGGATCGGCATGGGGAAACCCTTCCCAAAGTCCTCTGAATGTAATTCACAACCATCCATCTACATCCTATTTTGGGAATCAGTTGATGATGTCTCCTCACATGCAAAATCCGTACGCTGGTCATGTCCATGGTTTTTACCAGAACCCAAGACAGTAGCTGAACTTTTCTTGGCAACCTGGTGCCAGTCAAACTCCAGGTCCCTTTTTCCTAGGTTATCACCAACAACCCAAACTACCTTTCCTGGCAACCTTGCATTTTCCAGACTTGACAAGGTTGTTGAATGACCCTATCTGTCACAATCCACGTTGGCCTCCTATGCCGACGAAGTTGCCTTCGGACATACCAAAGTTTGAAGCCAAGCCTAACAAAGATCTAGGTGATCATGTGACTACCTTCCACCTTTGGTACTCATCTAACTCTTTCAAAGATGACTCCGTACAGTTGCAATTGTTTCAATGTACTCTCATTGGGAGTGCCACAAAATGGTACATTGAGCTCAACTGCTCAAGATATTCTTCCTTCGACGAATTGGCAATGGTCTTCCTAAACCATTTCCAATTACTTGTGAGATATGACGTTGGCACAGAATTCCTGGCCAATTTCTCACAGACAAAGCAGACCATATCTCTAATCACATCCGAGAATGGAGACGTCGGAAGAGTTTAATTAAGGTACTAGTCCCACCAGCATTCCTGCTCGAGTGGTTCCTTAAGTCTTTGGTCCCACAGTTATCCAAAGACGTCGCGACTTCAGGAGTGTTCTCTGAAGAAGACGCCATCATGAGATATCAACAACT
>ML835236.1:49999-62467 GCA_009831015.1 Picea engelmannii | reverse complement strand
CCAAGAAGTATTTAAGACTATCATGATCTGTTTTGACCTTGAAGTGCCTACCTATTAGGTAAGGGCGCCATTTCTTCAATGCATGTAGTATTGCCATCATTTCCTTCTCATAAATTGGTTTGTGTAAGTCCTTTCCCTTGAGTAGACGACTTTCAAAATCTAGGGGCCTTCCTTCTTGCATTAAGACACCACCAATTCCATTTCCCGAGGCATCACATTCCACAATAAAGGTTTTTGTGAAGTCTAGAGTGGTCAAGACAAGAGCTTTGCACATCACCTCTTTAAGTTGTTCAAAAGATTTAGTTGCCTCTGGAGTCCATGAAAATGCATCCTTCTTAGTTAGTGTTGTTAAAGGTGTTGTTATTCTTTGATAGTGCTGAACAAACTTGCGGTAGTAACCTGTCAAACCCAAAAATACTCCAAGATTCTTCAATGTTTTGGGAATCGACCAGTCCATCATGGCCTTAATATTGTTAGGGTCTACCTTGACACCTTCATGAGATACAATATGACCCAAATACTCTACCTCCTTCACCCCAAAGAAACATTTGGATGGTTTGGCATATAGTTGTTGCTCCTTTAGTAGTTGTAGCACCTTGTCAACATGTCGCACATGATCCTCCCAAGACTTTCTATAGATTAGTATATAATCAAAAAATACTAACACAAATTTTCGAAGGAAGGGCTTGAAAATGGAATTCATCAACCCTTGGAATTTGGAAGGTGCATGTGTAAGGCCAAAAGGCATGAAAAAAAATTCATAATGGCCTTCATGAGTTCATAATGTTATTTTTGGGATATCTTCTTCCTTTATTCTAATATGATGATACCCTAAGCGGAGATCCAACTTTGTGAAATATATTTCTCCATGTAGTTCATCTAACAATTCATCAATGACGGGAATGAGAAACTTATCTTTAATAGTGATCTTGTTGAGATCTCTATAATCTGGACACATACACCATGAGCCATCTTTCTTGAGTACCATTACCATCGATGCAGAGTAAGAACTTTGGCTAGGTCTAATAATGCTATCCTCTAACATTTCGTTAACCATATGCTCAATTTCACTCTTATGGGCATAATGGTATCTGTACGGCCTGATGTTAGGAGGAAAACTCCCAGGAATTAAGTGAATAGCATGATCATGATTTCGAGTGGGTGGAAGACCTTCGGGAATATCTTCAAATACTTTGGAATTCTTATCAATGATCCCTTGGAGATCTAGGGGAATATATGGCTTAGATTTTTGAACATCTAGTGAGCATGGTTATGAAATTACACCTTGATGCCCCCTTTTCAATAATTTTGTCATGCCATTAGAGTTTATCACCTTACTAGGTTTCCTTGTGATACCTTTTAACTCAATTTCTTTTCCTTCCAATGAAAATTTCATGAAAAGTTCTTGAAAATTAAAAGCCATTGTTCCTAATGATTATAACCATTGGATTCCTAGTACGACATCAACACCACCCATGGGTATAGCAATCATTGGACTATTCATTACATATTCCCCCATAGTAAGATCCAACTTTGTGAAATAGATTTCTCCATGTAGTTCATCTAACAATTCATCAATGACGGAAATGGGAAACTTATCTTTAATAGTGATCTTGTTGAGATATCTATAATCTGGACACATACGCTATGAGCCATATTTCTTGAGTACCATTACCATCGGTGCAGAGTAAGAACTTTGGCTAGGTCTAATAATGCTAGCCTCTAACATTTCATCAACCATACGCTCAATTTCACTCTTATGGGCATAAGGGTATTTGTACAACTTGACGTTAGGAGGAAAACTCCCAGGAATTAGGTGAATAACATGATCATGATTTCGAGTGGGTGGAAGACCTTTGCGAATATCTTCAAATACTTTGGAGTTCTTATCAATGATCCCTTGGAGATCTAGGGGAATAGATGGCTTAGATGTTTGAACATCTAGTGAACATAGTTGCGAAATTACACCTTCATGCCCCTTTTTCAATAATTTTGTCATGCCATTAGAGTTTATCACCTTACTGGGTTTCCTTGTGATACCTCTTAACTCAATTTATTTTCCTTCCAATGAAAATTTCATGAAAAGTTCTTGAAAATTAAAAGCCATTGTTCCTAATGATTGTAACCATTGCATTCCTAGTACGACATCAACACCACCCATGGGTATAGAAATCATTGGACTATTCATTACATATTCTCCCATAGTAAGATTGATCTTATTGCATTTTCCTGAGCAATTGATAGTTCCTCCATCTGCAATCATTACTTGAAACTTTGGCGCTAGATATATACAAAGCAACTGAGAGCTTTGGCTAATTTATAGTGAATGAAATTATGAGTACTACCAAAATCAATTAGGACTATTACTTTTTTGTTTTTGATATATCCTTCGATATTGAGGGTTTGAGGAGTGTTAATTTCAACCAATGCATTACACGATATCGTGGGAGTCAACTCTTCAAAATAAATCGCTTCTACATTTTCATCTTGAGATGGTTCTTGTTCTTGTTCTTGTTCTTCTTCCTCTTCACAATCTATGTAGAATAATTTCTTCTCACCACACTCATGTCCCTTACTGTACTTGCTGTCACAATTAAAACATAAACCTTTTTCTTTGCTTTCCTCAAATTGTTGAGGTGTCAACCTTGTAGGTTGAGGTGTTTTAGAAGAAGGAGCATTATTCTCTCGATAGATGTTAGGAGTGGTCCTTCTAATAGCCATAGCCATATTTTTACTTTCAACATTTCTTGCCACCCTAAATGCATTCTCCAATGATTTGGGTTCTCAAAGGCGAACCTCATGTTGAATATCATCCCTTAAAGTTCCTATGAATACATCAATCAAGTGATCATCTGGAATATCTGTTACCTTTATATTCAATCTTTAGAAGTTCTCAATGTGCTCTGTAACTGAACCTTTTTGCTTGAGATTTATCAATTGGCTAAAGAGGGTATTGCTCCTTGTATCCTCATAGTGTACTATCATTTCTTCCGTGAAAATTGTCCAAGTGACGAGTGATTTGTGAGAACAAAGCCATCGATACCACACAAATTGATTGGGTTCTAAATATAAAGAAGCAATTCGTACCTTTTGTGTATGTGGCACATCATGTAGATCAAAGAATTGCTCCATCTGAAGTATCCATGTGATTGGGTCCTTGCCATCAAATTTCCTCATATCGATATTAGGAATGTGGTTGGTCTTCAACCCAAAGTTGGAGTTTCTCCATTCTTGATTCATATTCCTTGTGTCCTCATCATGAATTTCATGGGATACATTTTCACTTTTAGGTGTCCTCTCTATTAGGAAATTTTTCAATCCTTCCATGATCTCCCTTTTTAAACCATCCATCATCCCTTGTAGTTCATCTTTTGTCATTGTCTTCTTTTGTAAATCATTTATGTCCCTACGCATTTCTTCAACTTCATCAAGATTCCAAGTAGGACCGTCTAGAGGCCTATTTGGTGTAGAAGTTCCCTTTTTTGGTGGCATGTTGGCCAAGTATCACTTTTAAACCTTGATTTTGAGGTGGTTCTGCTAGACAATCTTTCTTCTGTTGTATCTCCAAACTTTCGACCCTTCTGGGTATGAATTTGTTTTGGTAGTTCTCTGATATTTCTTCTCTGCAATGCCATAGGTCTGATCAAAATTGGATGTGCCAAGTCGAATTTATGGTAACTTCCCCACAACTTGCTGATTTTTGGCCTTTCCAGGAGATCTCACTTGTATAGCATGCCCCACACAAAATAATTGATATACAATTCTGAAAATTGTACCAAAAATACTACAGATTGTCCACTATCCAATGCAACTGGTCTCACTCAATTTGGATACTCTAGGAATAATTTATGATTGTTTTACCCGGAACACTTGCTTGAGACTAGTCAATAGGACTAGTCATATACCCTATCTTCCACATGATGTATCTACAAATGTAAGATAACCCAGAAGTTGAGTTTTTTTATCACAGATACTTTAATAATTTATGTGAATATGCTGCAGATTTCAGAGTTTGAAACATTACAGAAAATATTTTATAGCAAAAATTCCGCGATTACTCAATTCAAGATGATTCCAGAACCCTATCTTAGACAGGCTGTATCTCCGAAAGTATAATGCCTTTGGAGCTGAAATTTGAACCCAACATACATTGATCCGTCTACTAAATATCCTCCAAGGGGTTCCTTCTTAAACATCGTAGAAAAAAATTATAGCGAAAATTCCAAGGTGTCTCAAATGTAGCAGTGAAACCCCAAGACCTTGAGATCTGATACCATATATTAAGAACCAAATATCAATATAGCATAGAAAAACCTCAGAATAAGTACTCAACGCCTTGAAAAAGAGATAAATTCAGATAATAAGCCTCTTCAAGGGGGCAACCTCCTTATACACCACATAAATGTCCAAATACAAGATGATTCCAAATGAAAATGTCTCCTTGGTATATATAGGAGACTAGGAGGTACAATTACAACTAATGGACCCAAGCCGACATAAATAAAATAAAATTACTAATGTAATAGACCCTAATTAAGGGGTAATGTGCCACTATTTAGGGATTAACAAGTTGGCAAAGGGTAGGACTAGGAAACTAGAAAAAAATGGTCATGCAAAAAGTTTAAAACAACCACTTAGAACTTCTCCTAGAAAGCTTTGCATTGCATCACTAGGGTTGAGAAGGTTGCCAATGTAGAAAATAGTAATTCCCACTCTAGATTCTCTGATCAAGCCAACGAAGAAATAACCCAAATGGAGACTTCAATTGGGCAGAAGAGAAAAAGGATTTCCAAAGAACAAACCTAGGAAGAATTTGATGGTTGGATTCCAAATTGTGTTGGTTGAACGAGGCTTTCATTTCCCAAGTAGTGGAGGAAAAATACTTTCAACAACAAGCCATCCTCTACAAACTGGATTTGTTGGATAGTAAGTTTGAAGCAGTGTTCAAAGGTGTCTTTGGTATTGATATTGTGGTCTCACAACCCCGGGGAAGTGACAATGATGAAATGGCAACTTAGGAAGAATTTCCAAGGTTAGAGGACACTCATTCCAATCCCATCCTCATTGATGAAGATCCCTCGTCTCCTATTGAATCCTTGAAGGGGTTTACTAAGCCATTTGATTCTGTAGGCAAGCCAATTTAAGAAAGTTATACCTTGTTTTATGTTTAGCATGTGACTATTTCTCTTTCTTATAGTTTTTAAGCTATATTCTAGGTTGCTATCAAACCTATATAGGATTTTATATAATCGACACCGAAAACTAGTAAAACTTATCAAGATATTTTGTTATGGACCTTTTTTAACTCACTATGATCCTCTTTACCCTAGTGGTAAGCCAAAGTGAGACATGTTTGTCCTATTTTTTATATGATATAAATAAAAAAAACTTACAATTTTTTTATTTTTTTTTTTTAATAAACTTTAATTTTTTTTTTAATTTTAATTTTTAAATGTTTCTCACACTATATATAGTGTGATTCGTATTGAATTGTAAATTACACTTCACTTAATTTTTTATACAACAAAACACAATAACCATTTATAATTTATTTTATAATAATTATAAAACATTATAAACATTTATATATAAAAACATAAGATGATATAATAATAAAAAAAAACACAATAATTATTTATAATTTATTTTATAATAATTATAAATCACTATAAACATTTATATATAAAAACATAAGATGGTATAATAATAAAAAAAAATAATATATGTTTATATATTATAATAATAATAATCTATTTTTAAGGTCACGATCAAGTCACACCAAATTGGTGTATGAGATTTCTTTGTTTGTGAGACAAGGGATTTTTTCTGCCCAATGATTTGACTGGTAAAATCTATAAAAGTATACATACCCTACCCTACCCCCTCCTCTGGATTTGAACTTATAACCTCTTAATAAAGAAAACAACATAAAATAGTATAATAAAAAAAAAAAATCAATATATTATAAAAGTGAAAATTCTTGTAATATTTTATAATAAAAATGAAAAATACAAAGCATAGTAATTAAATTACTTTCATTTATTGGACTCATGGACTAAGCGACGTTTTGTTTCATAGAGAGTATAGCATTGTCTAGAATGATGGGTCTCATAAGATTTGGAAACCACACCTTTCATAAGATTTGGATACCACACCTTAAACATTTTAAAGGGAAAATCGCGCTTAGACATGGACTTCTACAAGATGATGAAACGAATTACTTTAATGATTTAATGAGAGTTATTTTAATGAAATTAGGGGTTTGATGTCGCGGTAATATATATATATATATATATATATATATATACGTGGAATGTCATATGATAGCCAAAGCTTTAAGAGGCAATATTTCTTTTGTTGCTAAACACCTTCCAATCAGAAATGCATATCTTTTTAGATTTGGAACCATCGCATTATTAAAATGTGATTGGGTTATTGTCATATCTTTTTAGATTTGGAACCAATGCATTATTAAGATGTGGTTGGTTTTCTTTTTTCTTCTTCCATGTGGATTTAGAACAATTTCATAAAACTTTAATCAAAATCAAATACTAAAAGAGGTTAAGTTGTTTGTAGAAGATTATCTAAAATAATATAAGATATAGAGAAAAACCTAAATTATAAAATAAGATATGGAATAAATATATTTTATAAAATAATGTTATTCTTCCATTTAATGTTTAGTTAAATTGTGATTTTAAAATTATTATTATTTTATTATTTAATACATAAATATTTGTATAAAAAATAGTATTGAACACCATAAATATAGGGGTAGCACCACCAATGGCAGTAGTTTCGATTGAAGCATCCCAAACAATTGTATTTGACCTCGTTGGTCTAGAAGTAACTAAATTGTGATTTTAAAATTATTATTATTTTATTATTTAATACATAAATATTTTGATCTTTTTGTTTATAGTTATAATCTTGGTTAACTATTTATGGTTTAATTTCACTCTTACTTGGATGATGGCAAAAAATATGATTTAATATCCATTGCTTTTTACTAAGCAAAAAACATCTTGAAAAATATAACATGCATACTTAAAAATATACAAAACATTTAATGCTTTATAGCAAATAGCTAAATGCTTACTGCTCAACAATGGTAATAGGCTATACCAAAATACAAAAATGCAGTAAATCTATAATACTCCATAAACATTCTCTACATTTGCAGGAATTGTAGGGGATTAGTATTAGTGTGGATGATCATTCCCTTTTCTAAAATATATTGTTTCCATTGTCAATATTCTTGACATCTCCTTGTCATAGGCGGGGTATCTTCAAAGCACCTTAGAGAATGTCTCACTATGATAGACCACCACATATCCATGTTGAGTGAAGTCTAGACTAACATCACATATGAAGTATCTGTCTCGATTTTGAATGACTATTGTAGGTTTGGTATAATGAAGTCCCGTGCTAAGCAGATTTTAGATTCTCAAACGCTTTTTGTTATGCCTTGACCAAAAAAAACTCGGCTTTGGCTCCACCCTTGGTCACTTGGCTCTGGGGCCAAGTGATATGAGAGATTGTCAATACAACACTATGGTAGAAGTTGGTGGGGCCCAAAAAACCACGAATATTTGTTAGTGTCTTTGAGGCTAGTGAATCATAAATTACTTGGATCTTGGTTGGATCCACATTGACACCATGCTCATCCATGATGTATCCTAGATGTTGAATTCTCCACATGTTGAATGATAACTTCTTTGAATTGGCATACAACTTGTGTTTTTGCAAGATGCTCAACACTTGTTGAATGTGCTTCAGATGCTCTTTCCAAGATGAATCTATTGAAGATGAGGATATCATCCAAATATATAATTTTAAAAGAATTAGTGAATGGTTATAACCTATTATTCATCATCGTTAAGAACATTGCCCCAACATTTGTCAAGATGAAAGGCATGAGAAACCACTCAAAGATACCTTATTTAGACTTCAAGGCTATCTTCCACACATCATTTTACTCCATTGGCATCGGGTGACACACTAACTTCATATCAATGTTACTAAGAAACATGGTGCACTTGATTCATTTGAGAAGATCATCAATCTTGCAAATATTAGTTTTTTACTTTGATTTTTTCTAGAGATCTATAATGAGTTATGATGTCCAATTTCTCTTTTGAACCAACATAATCAACTCTCACAAAGATAATTACAAAAAAACGTGTATATCCCCTTGAGTTTTAATGAAAAATATGTGTAATATCTGTCCTTGATATTTTTTTATTATAAATTGTATTTCCTCATGACATATAGGAATATTTTCATGAACAATAATAATTTCTCTTAGTTTTTATTATAGTTGTGATGCCTTAAAGGTGTATTTGAATCAAGCCATTTCATTGGTTTCATATTATACTTCATCATCATGAGCTTAGGTATGGGGTGAAATAGTCTACCTTCAAAGCTTTCTTAACAGACTATAATCATTTTTCTTAATTTTGATTATAGTTGTGATGCCTTATAGGTTGATTTGAATCTAGCCATTCCTATGGTTTCATATTATTGTTCATCATCTAAGCCAACTTAGGTAGCTATAAAACGGTTTACCTTCAATGCTATAGTAGACAAGAAATTGTTAACAACAAGAACACTAGGGATGTTGTTAGTTTTATTGATGAATTTTGAGGCACTCTAGGCGAGTGATGTCCACATTGATGTTCTTTGTTTAGAAATTCTTTAAAACTTTCCTTTATTTTTATTTAATGATCATAAAAACTTATATGTTAGTTTTTTTTTTTCAGCGTTCCCTTTCCCCACTTTAAAGGTATGCTAGTAATAAAAAAATCAATATATTATAGAAGTGAAATTTTCAAAATATATAATTGTAATATTTTATAATAAAAATGAAAAACATATTAAAAGTGAAAAGTACAAAGCATGTAATTGTGATATTTTATAATAAAAATAAAAAGCATATAGAATGATTTATAATATGCAAGAGACATGCTTCACTTTTCATAAAATAAATCCCCATGTTCTCTATTTCATCAATAAGCACATCATATATGATCTCAAAGCCATCATAACTTTGGCATATATTTCTCGTTGAAAATAAAAATGTTTCTTTAACAATGTAATTAAATGGTAAAAAAGTTGGGGCAAGGATGTCAGATGATTGGCAACTGCATGTTCTGTTAAGGTGTACAGGTTGTTAAGCAAGTCACCGGTTCGAGTCTCGACGGAACGTGTGTGAAGGTTGTGCCCCCAGCTGGTCGTGCCTAGGGGTTATAGTGGTAACCGTCGAAATGGACACTGTGTCACGCAAGTACGAGACGGGTGTCGTTGTTGATTCCTCTAGTCCAAAAAAAAAGTAAATGGTATCAAAGTTGTTTTTCAATCATCTGTGAATAATGTTTTAAATCTCTTGTTTATCTAAAATTAAAACTTATCTCCAAATATGTTCATATCAATCACATATATGTGTGTCCATATAAATGAAAGCTATTAGCATGAAAACCATTTCTCCTCATTAGGGATATTTAAAACAAAGATCAATCACACACAGTGAGGGCACAAGGGCTCACACAAGTGAGACTACACTCACACAATCTATTTATTAAGTTGGAAAATGATTACATATATATAGTGTAGGAGAGCCTCTAACAACCTCCCAAAGTTGTGGATCTCAAACCACTAGCATTCCAAACTTACATATACACACAACAACCTACAACCACTTTGTCTAATTTCGATATTATTCCAACACCCCCTCTTAATGGAGAAATTGGATTTTCTACAACAAAGCATAACAAAAATAACTCAAGTGGCATGCATGATGCTCTATGTCTCGGCTAGGCTTACAAACATTACATAGGACAATTCAAACATAACCTTAAATTTTGTTTCAACTCCTTGTATGAGTGAGTTTTTCTCTTCCTCCTTTTTCAGATTCTGAAACCTCTATGCATTTTCAATTTAACCCTTCCCCTTTTGCTGAAAATTCCATGTTTCAACTTCTTATCCTTCATCTTATTGTTGGTGTTTGTCATCAATCTGGAAATTATTTCATATTGTCCATGCTTGTCGTCTTCAACTTTTTCTTCGAAAAACAGTTTGTATGTGCACTGCTACCACATACCATTCTCTATTGTTTTCTCTTCACCATTGAGCTTTTGATTATCAATTCGCTGCAACATAAGTTCATAATAGAACTTGATTTCTTCAAGGATCCACTTCATAAAAAATTCTTCAATTTCAACATCTTCTTCTCCAATATCCATTGTGTTTTCATCATAAATTGATTATTCATTTTTATGGTCTGCTACTACAACTTTTGTAAAAAACATGGTGTTTCAAGCCAATCTTCAAGAAATTGTAATTCTTCTTCAAACTTTGTTGACACTTCATTTTAGTGCTCTTTTTTTTGTTCCACTGCTTCTACTTTTATTGTTGGTGTATTAATTCCATTGTCTTAAGTGGATTTACCAAATATTCACACAATTTTTCATAAGCAGTTACACATTCATCTCCATCAACAGTCTTAGTTGTTGAATTCATTAAATCACTACATACTACATCATTGACAATCTCCTCATTATCACAAGCTACTTTATTATCATCTACAGACACACTTTTATAATCAATCATTGTATCTTCAGTTATACCATCTTCAGTCACTATTTCAATTACAAGGTTGTCCATACAATTACTATTTTCAAAAACAATATCTTGATTAATTTCAATGTCAACTATCTTGTTTTCCCTCACATTGTACTTCATTTCTAAAACATTTCAAAACTCTTTTGCATTGTCTTTTTCACCAAATTCATATAAAATACAAGACAAAATACTTTTATCCTGAACTAATAAAATATAATGCTATTTTTTTATTTTTTTTGGATATTGACCAAACCATCTTGAATCTACTCAACCCAAAACCCAGTAATCCTTCCATTTTAATGACCCAAAGCTTAAAAATTTTACCTGAAAAAGATGGCAAGACCAAAATTAATGTTTTCAATATTTCACCGATTTCTTCATGGTCTTCATTGATCTGGTCCAACACTGCATTATGTTCCTCGAGTATGGGTTCTTCAACTGAAAGCACATCATACTATATAATGATTCTTCGCGCTGATTCTTTCTCCTTTCTGCTCATTTGTTTCAGCTCTCTCCGGAGCTATTTAATTTTCCTTTGCTGACCCATTACAGCTTCACAAACATGGCTTTCAGGTACATCATGCTCACAGGTGATTGACTTCACGTAGTAGATGCACGGTGGATCTCAGCAGCATCAACGCAACGATTTTGTTGCAGAATGATTTCATACGGGCTTTCTCCAATGTCGGCTTAAGCAAACAACGACACCTCAAGCAGATAGTGATCTCACTACTCAGATCAAAACTCTTCAATGTGCAGGATCTTGATGAACCTCGGCTCTACTCCACGCGGCATCTTTATGGCAAATAATCGCACTTCTTGGGCGCTGACACAATAACAGAATAGAACTCCCACTGCAAACATTTCTACAGAACTTCTTGGGCGCTAACACAACAGAACTCCCACTGCAAACATTTCTAAAGTCTGTAGAACCCAAACAATCTTCAGCTCACGCACCTCCAAACACATAGAAATCTCTTGAGCGTTTCCTTCTAGACAGCAGGTTCGCGACGTCAGAGGAGATTAGGGGGCGCAACCTCTCCAATGCAATGATCTGGGCGCACCTCTTCAAACAACACAGGCACTCAAAACAAAATGCATGTTGCAGCTCAAAAGACGATGCACTGAGGTGATCAAACTCCAGTTGCAACGAGTCAGCAGGTTGAACAAAGTGGCTGGATTGACACTAACAAATTCCTTATGCCGGGTCTCGATTTCGTTCATGAAAAAGGGCTTTTGCACCAAACTAGCACGTCACAAGAAATTCCTTATCCTAGGTCTTAATTTGATTCACCAACAATAGTTGAATACACATCTGCGGGCTTTTTCACAAGTGGTGGCACGAAAATAGAAGATCGTGATTCCTCCATGCAGATGCGGTCTTTGGTTGGTCGCACTAGTTAGCAATCAACAAGTTGATAGGTAGCGACTTAGGAAGTGCGCTCATGTTCTTGGGCACATTCAATAGCGGATTCTCCTCTGCTTCAAAATACTCCAGTGAACAGATTGCACGCATGTAGATAGGCAGCGACTTCTTCAAAATATTTCACCAGCACTTTCACATTGGTCGCCTCAGGATACACGCTCTTGTACGCTGGAGTGGGCGATCAGATCACTGAATCTTATGCCACAAAGGGCAGGGGAAGAGCGCCCAACAAATCAGAGGAATGAGAGGTTGTTGATGTCTCTCTGAAGCAACAAAGTCTTTTACTCCACGCGGATCAAGAAACTGTTGCAATCTTCACGTCTGGTTCACATATAGGATCGTACAGGAATCTTCACGCTGAGCGGCGGCAACGTTACTTCTCTCTTCACGCGACTTTTCTCTATTCTGCAACAATCTTGTGT
>ML835236.1:23572-39280 GCA_009831015.1 Picea engelmannii | reverse complement strand
ATTCACTAGGAAGATTATAAATACTCCAACGCATGAGACAAACACTTCCATTACAAAGGTTCTCTTACTATGTTTGTGTGACTTTTGCTTAGATTTGAGTACACAATGTTGAAGAATTGTTCTCTTTATTACCTTCCAAGATTTACCTTTGAAATCCCATCCTTCTATTTTGTCTCTCCACTCTTTTATGAAGATATTGAGATACGTGATCAAATATGATCAAAGATATCAACTCATTAAGTAATTTGATCATCATTATTTAAGAACTATTTAATCAATTTTGATTAAATCAAACTATTAAGTGTCTTTTTAAATAAAGCTATTAAAGACAATACTAGTAGACTATCTTAATAATTGGTCGACTTCATAGTAAATGTCCTTAATTCACTCTTCAAGGCATAATTAATTTTTCTAAGACAAAGTCAACTTTGATTACTCAAGACATATCGCATAAACATATTACATATTTCATGGATTCTTGGCCTTCAAACTATCACGCTTTGTTTTTTTCCAACCCACCCACTCTTAGCCAATTTCATCTTCCTATCTACTCGAGATTAAGCTTGGCTCTTTGATCAATTTCAAATCATATATTAATACTATTGTAAGTAGACATCCAACGCTGGCCTAAGGTAAGCTATCATGTATCTTACACACATACCATTCTCTTATCTACACCATTTCTTGAATACATATTTATAACAACTTTGATCCATTATGGTGGACTTAATACATACATTTAATACTTATGATTATATATTTGTCATGTCACAAACATTAATATTTTTAACATTAACATATTTTCCAAGGAAAACCTCATAGAGAAATCCAAGGGATGTTTCTCCGCATTTATGGATGGAATTCCCAGTAAACTCATTAACATAGTCTAGTGCACTTAACCTAGGGGGATTCAAACTGAGCATATGTTGACTTGAAACTAGCCAAATTCCAAACAACATTGGAAACAACCAATTGAAATAACCCCTTCAACTTAACATTAACATGTTATAATCACATAATACAAAATTTCACATATTAATATTCAATATTATAACTAAATAACATTCAATATTAAAGTTCAATGTTTGCTCCTCCAATGCTCTCTTAAACGAGAGTTCCAATAAAGTGCTAAAGATTTCAATTGTTGAATTGTTTGAAAGTTCCCACCATCTTCATGATCAATATTGCAAATATTTATCTTCAAAATCAATATTTGTCATTATTTAAAAAAAAAACTCGATGTTTGTTATCTATATCCCCTCCCTTAGATGAAAACTGCAACTACTACAAAAGTTGATCATTAATTAAAATTGAGTGTGTCATCCCATTTTTGACACTTCTTGACTATCCCGTTGAGTTCAAGTGCCCCTCCAGTATGGCAAACACTAAGTTTTCAATTCCCCCTAAAATCGCTATGAAATAACAAAGGGTTTCAACTTAAACTATTCATACATGATTTGATTTTGAAAATCTCATATGGGTTGATTAGCATCCACCAAGTCATATGGGTTGTGATGTGCACTAATTCTCTAGGAAAGTAACATGGATATATATATATATATATATATGATATATATCCTAAATTTTGGCTCATGCCTCTAGACTATATAACCTATTACAATTCAATTTTAGTTTCTAAGTCATGTAGTACAATCACAACACAAAGCAAATAAAATAAGAGTGTTGCAAAGACAACAAGTTCCTACTTTTAGTTGAGAGATAATTTAAGAAACATATCAATAATAATTGAACCAAGGTTTGACTCTCCTCAAATCTCATTGACAACAAATAAAGTTATAGGTAGTTTTCTCAACGTCACATAAATAAAATAATTTATGAAACACATGAATAATAATTGGACTAAGGTTTGAGTCTCCTCGATTGCAAATTAGAGGTAGTTTTCTCAACCTCATGTAATTATTCACAAGAAACTTTTACTTTTATATGCATGTGCCAATATATGAATGGAGTTTTCCAACAGAGAGCAAAGAATTTGATTAACACTTAGAATGTATTGTCATATGCTTATATAAGCACATGGACAAGTTTATATTTATCTTTGTAATCAATGTATAAAACAACCTGACATAACTAAAAACACACAATAAAGAGAGATCGTTAGGCAAAGGCTTTCAAATGGATTATCCTCATGGCAATTCGTTTGAATTCCCTTATAATTAATATACAATGGCTAATATTGTATTTACATATCATTTTTTTGCAGCATCGCTAACTTTACACAACATATAGATTTAATCTCCAACTTTACAGTGCATACCAATTTAATTAATAATTTGAAGAAATATTTAAATTTTTTAATAATAATGGATTCAAATAACTTTCCCATTTAAATTTGGATTTGTTTTTAAAGGATTATTATTTATATATTTGGAAGTTTCCATTATATTAATGAGCTTAAGAAGTTTAATCTCGTATGAAGAAAGAATGGAACTCTAAACAAATATACAACAATGTATATGAAAACAAGACTCACAAAGTATCATTTCCAACTATGATTGTTTGAAGAATTACTGTTACATGTTGGAATACTGAGGGGTAATCATTATTACTCTTTTTCAACAATCAATAGTTACTTTATATTTTGTTAATTACCATAATAGATTAACAATGGACTTGTTTGTAAAATCAATTATATAAATATAATTAATAGAAATTACAAGGTTTTTTATGAAGAATAGTGAAGGACACAAATCCTTTTTAGAGCACCAAATCTAGGAAACACAAATCCCCTTCTTCAGGGCACCAACCCTAGGAACCACCAACTTCCTTGTCTTTAGGGCACCAACCCTAGGAAGCACCAATTCCCTTGTTTTTAGGGCACCAACCCTAGGAAGCACCAACTCCCTTATCTTTAGGGCACCAACCCTAGGAAGCACCAACTCCCTTAAGTAAAGGATATGGATCCTTCTATGCTCCTCCCTTCCACCCTCACTTCATAAGAATCATCAGTTCTTCTTCTTGGATTATGCTGCTATTTTGATCTTCTGAATTGGACCACAAAGACACTTTCTTCTCACCATTCATTCTCATTTATATACTCTTCCAACTGGTGTGAGCTATGAAACATTGTGTCCCTTTGATTGGACCATCACACCTCTTCATTTTAAATTAACAATAATCTCTATTATTATTCAAACATCATTGTCAAGGTTGTTAATTCAGTAAGAGTGTTTTTCATAAATCGATCACAGGTATGGATCAATTTATTTTAACTCGATTCCATGTCTCTGCAAATGTTGCAGAAATTGAATCCTGCAGATGCGTTTCTTTCAAACCATATACATGTGACCATATGCACAAAACCACATGCTTATTAATTAAGAGATGTACTCAGTGCCTCATGGCTTATGTGTTTGTAACCCATGACTGGGGGCTAGAACCTATTCCTCCAGTACTTCAGCGTTCGGGCGACTTCTCTCTCATCCAATCTTCCGGAATTTCAACTCCCCAAAGTAGTTACCTCTCACCAAGATGGATCTAATGGTTAGCATGATTCCCGGAACCAAATCAATGGTTTAACTTTGATCCTTATTTAAGTTTGATCCTTACACTATCCTTCGAATGCTTAATCCAATGGCTATGACTTAATCAACCATTGATATGGATGGCCATTATTTACTTCGGGACTTCTAGCCTTTGCAATCTTTCAACCTTCCAGAGTACATTTCACCGAAGTAGATCGAACAGTCGATATTTGTTCTTTCGTAGATGAACGATCCTGGATTTTCTAGAGGTTTCAAACAAATCAACGACCATGACTTGATCTGCAGTTGAGTGGATGGTTCTCGTTCACTTCGGGACTCCGGTCTTTGCAGTCATTCAATTCTTCCGGAGTACATTTCGCCGAAGTAGATAAGACAATCGATATTTTTTCGTCCATAGATGAACGATCTTGACTTGTCCATAGGTTTCAAACAAATCGACGACCATGACTTGATCTGAAGTTGAGTGGACGGTTCTCGTTCACTTTGGCGCTTCAGGGGTTCAAAGGTTCGAGTAATTGTTGTGCCAATTTCCACCGGAGTTGGTTAGCGTTGAAGTAGTCAACATGGGAGTGATTACATCATGTTTTGATCTAACAGTCATGTGAGAAGTCGAAGTATCTTAGATCAAAAGTTAGCATTGACTTCGACCTTTGGCACTTCGGGTAGTTGTTGGTTTCCTCTGAAGGACAAAATCCTGGAGTGACATGACTTGTTGAAGTCGTTGCTTACTTGTCACTAGTTGAGTGGCTTCCATGTGTCACCTAGATTCGTGACTTACGTAACCTAAAGTGTCAACTGGACCTAAACACTTGTCACCATCTGATTGCACCATGTATCCTTGCTGACGTGGAACTCCTGATGTGGCACATGACCTCCCCCTGTATCTAATGGTCGTAGGTTCATCTATATCCTTGATCCAACAACTGTGATCAGTTCATTTCGACCTTCGATACTTTGGTTTATTCGCTCCCAATTCTCCCGAAGTGAGATTCTCTGACTAAAGCTCGAGCAACTTGACTTCATCTAACGATCCATCTTTGACGTGAAAGGCTTAACACGATCCAATAGTTGTCGATATTTCAGCTATTTAGGGATCTCGTGAATCCTTGATCCAACAGCTGTGATCAGTTCTAGATCAATGGTATAGATTCATTTCAACATTCGGGACTTTGGGTTATTCGTTCCCAATTCTCAATTTTCTCGAAGTGAGATTCTCCGAATAAACTTCGAGAAACTTGACTTCATCTAACGATCCATCTTTGACGTGAAAAGATTAACACAATCCAATGGTTGTCAGGATTTCGGCTATTTAGGGATCTCATGAATCCTTGATCCAACGACTGTGATCAGTTCTAGATCAATGGTCTAGATTCATTTCAACATTCAGTGCTTTGGGTTATTCGTTCACAATTCTCTATTCTCCCGAAGTGAGATTCCCTAGATAAACTTTGAGTGACTCCCAGATCTGACGGTCTTGGTTTGTCCTGAAATATACATCAGTGGACAAGATTCTCCCTCAATTCTTTTGTAGTTTTACTGTGGGGATTTCAATCTTGATCGCGTTTCTGCAATGTTCTTTCCCTTCTGAGCTTTTTGGTTTTGTACTTCGATTATAACTGATCAAGATCATTGATCTGTTGGGAATTCGATCCCGATGATGTTTTTTGCGTTGCGTTGATCTCGTGAAATCTAATGCGTTGCCTCTCTTGAACTTTAGGTAGATTCCTCTACATGTTATTCATAACAACTCATCATCACATCATAATGACATCGGTTGTTGACACCAATAACAACACATCAATGAAAATATGTCCAACACTACAAGCATTGTGACAGATGGTACACCCGCTCTCAATGTATATGAAAACAAAACCCACAAAGTTATAATTGCCATATATCATCATTTAAAGGATTGTCACTGCAAGAATTGTGACTGATGGTATTCTCACTCTCACACGTATAAACATGATCAATTAATAGGATGGCGTGAGGGACAATAGAAATCAACACTCATTCGTTGCACATGACAAAACCTCAACACCCATTCTTTTTAAGTGGACACATGGCAGCCATGGAGATAATCCAATGAACACGGTGTGGCAAGTTTGAAGCCCTGGGTTATAAACTTGGATGGGCGAGATTGAACCCTCTGTGTGAATTCTGGGACGAGCCAATACATTTCCAATACGAGACATTCAAATCTCGATTAGTTGTCTCATTCCTCTTTTCGTATTCACGAACCTGGGTAATTTGATTGCATAATGTCATTAATTTAATGGATGTCGTAATAGGCACATACTAGTTGATTCTATAATGAAGCCTTGCAAGACATAAAGAGCTCTATGGCCAAACCCTTCTCGAGAGGAAAGGCCAAACAAAATGGTTTTGGAAGTAGAAAATCTACAGTGGTTTCAAAATTGCATAGGTACGAATGGATTGTTCTTGTGGCAATTCGTTTGAACTCCATTATAATTAATATACAATGGTTGAGATTGATCATTTCTTATATCACATGGTGTGTTAATATTTACATATTAAAATTTTTACAACATTTCCAATTTTACACTACATATCAATTTCAATTAATAATTTGAAGTAATATTTGAATCTTTTAATAATAATGAATTCAATTAACTTTTCCATTTAAATCCGGACTCATTTTCAAAGGATTATTATTTATAGTAGGAAGTTTTCTTAAGTTTCCATTATATAAGTGCATTTAAGAACTTTAACCTCATATGAATAAAGAATAGAATCCATAGAAAGAGATGCATCGGCAAGACATATGAAAACAAGACTAAGGAAGGTATCATTGCCAACTATCATCGTTTGGAGAATTAACGTTGCAAGCATTGTAACAGAGGGTATTCCCACACTCACACGTACATATAGACATGAGGAAAACCATGTCGTGAGACCTAAATTACCATTACAATTTTTTGTTAGATCTCCATCCGTTGTTACAATTGTTGGCTACCTAAATCTAGGTTGCAGACAGGAGGCTGGTAAACTTAGATAATAAATTGAAATTTTGCAAAATGCAACTGATATAAAGTGTAATTGCAAGTGTTTTCTTCACATAGATCGAGATGGTAGTTATGGATCATTGATTAAGGTAAGAAATTGACTCTACCTCTTGTTGTTTTGCATCCCTCTAAATTGAAATTTTGCAAAATGCAACTGATATAAAGTGTAATTGCAATTGCTCTTCTCACATAGACCAAGATGGTAGTTATGGATCATTGATCAAGGTAAGAAATTGACTCTACCTCTTGTTGTTCTGCATCCCTTGTTTCTACTTGGGAAATTGTTTCCACTCGTGCCTTTGTCTCTAGCTCCATTATAACAATTGTTATTAACCCTATAGTAGATGTGGATTTTCGAGAGATATACATAGCCCAAGATACCATGTTAACCATACTTGTCAAAATATATTTGAAGGAAATATATATCATCATGACCTCCTCAGTGGCAATTCCCTTTATAAGAACTTTGATACATGTGAGTTATTGTTTCTTAATGAATCTTTACATCTCATGGACCTTCACCAAAATAATTGGTTTGTCAACATATTATCCCTTCGTAACTCATAAATGGAGAGAAAGCTTTGTTTTAATTATTGTTATGAATATGGTTTATTAGATGAAGTTTTATTTTTGTCATGAATATGGTTTATGAGATGAAGTTCTATTTTGTTTGAATTCCATAAAACCCCTCTCCCCAAAAAAAACCATTTACCATTCATGCTCTAAACAGGGAAACTTAAATAATATAATTTCCCTTTTCAAGCATGAGAATGAAAGCATTGGAAATTACAGTTTAAGAAGCAACAAAGGGTTGGAAATTTCATGTTCAAGCATGATATATGATAGCGCTGAAAATTACACTTCCAATTTGTTAATATTAATGTTGTTATTAGGTTATTTTAAATTTACTAGAGCATTCAATGCGTTTCCAAAACAACAACATAAAGAGGATCACTAAAAGAAACACAATCACAAGGTACACAACATTTTATCCTGGGAAACCCTCATGGGGGAGAAAACCCAGCAAAAACTTCCTCAATAATAGATTGTCAATATGTCCCCGAGGTGTAGGACAGTCGGTGATGGAGTGTGCTGTTAAGACACTCTGTGATGTTAAAGTCATCGGTTCAAAACCTGCGGGGACAAAAAATCCAACCATGTTAAGGGTTGGTGTGGCTCAAGCCATGTGCGATCCCCCAGGTGATTTTGACGGCTTAGATGCCCATGAGTTGTGGTTTCTCAATCACAGGCTAGTCCCGCAGGTCATGGACAAACTAGCAAACAAAAAAAAAAATTGCCAATACAATTCCAAGACTAAGACCAAAACACCAAGAATAAACTAGGACTAAGCATGTGCCTCTCTTCTCCTTCCTCCTTTAACTGCAATTGCCTTCAAAAGATGTGCACTAGATGATTGAGTGAGTGAATGAATAAGTGAGGCGCCATCCTCACTTAWAAATACTAGTTGAGGAGGCGCTAGGGTTATGTCTCTTCACTTAGTAGGGTCGACTTCTTCCAAGAGTGGTTAAAACCACTTTATAAACCCTAGGGGTYGACTTTACAAATACCACCATATAAATATGGTTTGACCAATCCACAAAAGGGGATTTAGTCTTATATAAGACCCGATATGATCAATCCACAAAAAGGGATTTTTTCTATAAGATAATAACTCAAATATAATTAGAATATTATTCGAAGTTACAATATTTCAACACAAACAAGCAAAAAAGCACTCGGAACTCAAAATTGTTTGTTCAACATAAATTAAATAGTAGTGTCAAACTTGCAAAAGAGTGTTGTAAATTGTACTTTAAAGCGAGACAAAAGAGATGGAAATTACAATTTCAAGCAAGCAAGCAAGGGTTGGAAATTGCATGTTCAATTCTAGAAAAGAGGGCTACAAATTGCATGTAGTGTCTCTCTACGACCTATGTTGATCTCTAAAAAAATACAATTTTTTTTGGGTTTGCTCACCTTCTTTTTGTTTTCCTTCAAGTGCAGGGAAAGAAGAAGCATGTTGTCCCTCCAATGTAGCCCAAGAAGAAGCATGCCTACTCTGTGTTTTCCATCTCAGGTTTGTTACCTCGGTATCAGTAGATGTGTATAGGTATCTCAATATTAGTATCTTGGCTAGTCATAATCACAATTGTTGTTCTAATATCCCTCTATGTTCCATAAAGTGACTAATATCCCTTACTTTTCCATATGCAATTGGACCTGCTGATGGGATTTATGCTTCAACCGCTTAAGCTAGTGGATCGACTTCAACCATATCTACGACTGAGAAATGAATTCAATAAGAGGTTTTAAATTCTAGCTTTAGATTCCAACCTATGGATGAATATTTATTCAGTGTCTACACTATCTAGAAAAAATCGCATTGGTCTTGGTTGTGCATCCAACATGTTGACAGCCACATTGCCACCTAACGAACAACCACATTGTGAGTGAAATGGGAAAGCATTGTAAGATCAAATGTGTGAAGCATAAAGAATAAACAGTTAATGTCAAATAACTAATGTTAACATGATGCTTAGCATTAATCCACCTCACGAGATGTAATGCAAATATATCTTTCATTTCCTAACTTTGAAAACAAGTATTTCACTAAAATTGCTCCTTGCCTCGATATGAAGCCAAATAAGAAGTAAAAGTTTCTAATTCGAGGACATAAAAGGTTTTGAATATTTTTTTAAATCAAACTTAGGATAAAAGGTTAATAAGTACATTGATTTGTGTGCACGAGTGAGTAAATTGTGGCAAATCGATTCATATAATCCCTGCATCCTAAGGGTAGGGACTGATAATGCAACTTCCAATCATTTTTATCATAAGGTTGACAACCATAATTGAACCAACATATTAAGGGTCGTGAAATATCAATTCATCACAATACTCTAAAAGACAAACACATGTTAAAATACAATCACCTACATCCTACCCCTCTATTAAGAGTAGTTCCAAAACATTTTGTGTAAAGATTGTCTTTGAACCCTGAAATTAATGTGATTGATGTCCATAGGGTATAGGATAAGATCAATACCAATTTGAAGTTGGAAATTGGTTATTCCAAGATGAAATAAAATACTAAGGGTCATAGTTCATACCTTGAAATGGTGGTCATGGTTCCCAAAACCATCTTCGATTAACAAAAAAAATGTGTTAACCATTCTAGTTCACTCCTTGATATACTACTTTTAGGCCTAGCAATCGAAAAAAATTCTTGGTATCATGGTTCTCAACACAAATACTACATATTTTTACAACATTTAGTGGGCATTCTTGTCGAGCTTGCTTCTTGGTGCATTTGGGAGAAAATATTGTTAAAGTTTTGTCCATGTCCTCTTGCTTCTTTTTAAATTGAACATTATCAAGTTGCATGGATACTGAATTCAATATATTTGTCTTCGTGTCTTATAACAGATTCTTGAATTCCACCTTATTGATTCTTGATGTGGTCTTTGATGATGGTGGTGGAATTGATCTTGATCCTCTTGTTTTCCTCATATATGTTCTTGAGTGATTCTTGAAAAGGTCCCAAATTTCATCACAGGAGAACTGATAAATTTCCTCGATAGAAATCATATTCAGAGTTTCCATCCACTCATCACAGATCCCTCTTAGAACCAATTTAATGAATTATAGGTTTAATTAGCAGTTAGTAGCTCATTTGTAGTTGAATTGAGACCATTCAACATAATCTTACAATTAGTAAGTTGATAGGGTCATTATGAATATTTCATCCCCCAAGTCCCTTGACTTATAATAATCTTGATATCTCTTTGAGAACATTTCCTTCATTTGATCCCAGGTATAGATATTTCCTCCCTCTAATCACATGAACCAATGCAATGTTGTATGTTTCAGGTTGAGGGAAATAGGTGCAATGTTTGGCCATCTCTCTTATACTCATATGTTCGACACAATACTTCAAATTCAAACAAGAAGGTGTTTGGATCTTCCATTGGAAGTTCATAGAAATGTGGGATGTATGAGGGATTGATATTCTTCATTTTGGCTGCCTCATTAGTCTTTCGAATAGCAAATTCATACTCCACCACTTCCTCTTCATTGTCATTTTCCATCTCGAATAATGAAATAAACCCAAGACTTGAAATAGAGGACTCGATTTCCTTAGTTTTAATGTGTGGGTTGTTCTCGAGAAGAGTTGCCTCAACCCTTTTTGTTACTCCACAAAAAAAATCAACAACAATTTGGGATGAAATAGAACTTCCAATCATTAATGGTTTTTCTTTACTTCCAAACTCATCAACCATTGGAGTTGCAAGGTCAACACCTACTCCTTGTGCACTAGTCCCTAGATGTCCTTCGATAGGAGGAATATTAGGGAGAAATCTTCCCAACTTATCCCTATGTTCTTTGTACATTCTTATAAATAAAATAAAAAAACACCATGGAAATGAAAATATATAATTGGATATATAATTCCAATCTAATAACTCCAACAACTAATTTACATACCTAAAATAAATAAAATACTATAATATTTGGCATTTCCCTAGCAATGATGTTTGTTATCCCCTAGCCTAGGGATAACTAAGGAGATCACGTCTCGAGGCCCAAAGGTCCTAGACATGGAGTACCGAGAGCCGAATGACTTTAGCATGGCCCCGGAGGGCCCCTCTTTTTTTCAGTGCAGTCCATTTATCACTAGCAGCAGTATTCATCCCACCAACCTGGTCCTAAAGTAACAGTGAGTCTTTCTTTATGAGGTAATGAGTATGGGTATCATCGTATGTATCACTTCTATTTTTGAAGAACTTGAATATGTTTTATTGAATCCTTCTTCATTTCATGACGTTTTCTTGGAAATTATGTTATTTGCCTTGTTCATACCTGGAAGGGTGACATGGTGTCCTAGTAAGTTGATTTCCCTTTAGAATGGGTTGCCACTGGGTGGATCTGTGTAAAGTCATTGTATGTTCCCTCCATACTTACCACTTTCCATCTTCATTCCTCTCATCTCCCCTATCCTTATTTTGGGCATTGGGATTGACTACACTACGAAGGGTTGTACCTTACCTCGTGGGAAGAAGTGGCTAAAGGCCCAGAGGGTAAAAGTAGTTCACAATAGTTAAAAGCCAATGTTTAAAACTTTGAGATGCTTTGCCCAGGGATCCTCAAGAAAGCAGTAAAAATATTCTTAGTAAAAAAAGGGGACCCATAAGATACATAAACACTCAAGGTACTAGTTGATGGATAGGAGGTCTCATCACGAGCCGACCTATTATGACCATGGGCATGTAGCAGTATGACACTACCACCTATCCGGTCACCAAACCAAGGTAGTGGCTCTTGGTGGCATAGCCAAGAGAAAGGGCATCTCATCATGAGCCAACCTTCTCATTTATGTGAAATGTTTATGGATAACGTTGTCACCTCTGGTCATCAAGCCAAGATAGTGGCCCTCAACTATTCCCTTGAAGAACAAAAGAAAAATATCAAAAGAGATAAAGCTAAAAATAAAAGGCAATGAATGGGCTAGGAAACAATTGCATTTATGACAAGGTGCAGCTCGCCCTCTACAAAGGCATCCATAGGTAAGACTTTACATTTCCCTGTTATTACATGCACTCCATTCCCAAACACTTACCCCATGCCACCTCATACACTAACATGACTGGATTAGATCCCACTTGGGAAACACCCCAAACTTAAGGGAGGTTAGCCCAACAAGACACCTTGAGACCTTCTCCAAACCTAACTTGTCAAATTTCATAACATCTTTGAGCATTTGTCTGGGTTAAATGGGGGTTTGATGCACGTGTTTGGGTAATTTAATTATTGGATGTGATTTACATTTTATGATCCATGTGACTTAGGAACCTCAGGAAGGCGTACTTGTTGTTGTTTCAGGACCTTGCCCAGTGGACAGGTACACATGAGGGAATGATTAGCTCGGACCTTCATGGGGGCTTAAATCCCACAGATGGATGTTGTAACCCCAGCCAGGGGTAAGAATAAACTGAATATTTTCACCAGGGAAAAAGAAGGACATTGCTTTTGGAGGCACTCCGATATACCTAGACCCAGGGGGACCTTGCTCTTCCACATGGACGTTGTCCCTTAAGGGCCCTGGACATCACCATCATGACCCTAGACATCATCCAGAGATAAATTTTTCATTTTGGAGGAATTTATGAGCCTGGTGGCACGTGTGGGCATCATCTGGGGCTTTTGGAGGCCAAGCACCCTACATTTTAGGCTCAACGTTCTAGCTTATGGCCTCAACATCACCCTAGAAGGGCATGTGTCACCCTTGGAGGTGTTTTTAGATGTTGATTAAATTTTATTATGTCAAAATTGAATTTTATTGGAAATTGGCCAGGTTGGCCTTATTTTTGACCTAAAATTAATTAAAGGTCAAAGTTTTGTATAAATAAGCATAAAGTACATTCATTTTTAACATCACAACTTCTCACACAAGAGAAGAGGTCTGAAATTTGCGCCCTAGTGAGGGATATTGGCTGAAATTTTGAGGAGCACTCTTGTATAAGGCTATTTTTTGCAAGTTGGATCAATCTTGGATGTTTTTATGGTGATCTTGCATGGTATTTTCATGATTATTCTTGGTGCAAGTAAGTAAAATCTGCATTTTTTGTCATCTATTGAATGGTATGTGTATGGTTTTATTTGCTCATACAAGATTATGAAATTGCATGGTATACTCAATGCTTGAAGTAAGGAACTTAAATTGCTACTCTCTTATTTTCTATTTGCCAAACTTTTGATTGAATTGATCTAGTGACTAGTAAAACCCTAGAGCCCTAAATTGCTAGCACTCTAAGGATTTTGACTTAGTTATCTTTGCATAAGTTTTACCCCATAAGAATCCTAAGGAGAGAAAGGTGTTAGGGAAAACAATTTCCTACACCCTAACATATTGTCTCTTGAGGTCAAGTCATAGGGGGACTTAATTTACTACTTCTCCTATGCATTTTCCCTCTTAGACTTTTGTGCATTATCAAATTGATTTGCAGCCTTAGAAGAAGTCGTCCACTTGACTCCATAAGCCCTAGAAGGCACTATTTATTGTCTCTCTCTTGTTGAAGTATTGATTAAACACTCAAACACTCTTCTCCTAAGATTTTATTAACTATCTCTAACCCTAGTTTAGCCTAGATCACTAACTTATTTGTCGCTATTGTAAATGTTTGCTACAACCATCTAATTGCAGAATTTTTTGTGAATACTCAACTTTGATTGATAGCTAATCATTTCAGAAATTTCTTATGAGAATTTATTATCATACTACTTAGTCAATGCTATCTTTTCATTGTCTTTTCAAGCTTTTCCGAGGAGTATTTTTTGCAGCTATTACATTTTATCAATTGATGTTGTAAACTTATTAACTACTGCAATTTTATATCAGATAGCACTTATTGTCACTATCCATTGTCTATTGAGGTGTTATTATCATATTTGTACTTGGAATTATTGTATATGCATGCTATATTGGCTTGTTCCAGGCAGGTACATCAAGCACTTCATTAACCTCATCTTTGGGACTTAAATTTAGTGACTTTGGTAACCAGTGAGAAGGGGGAATATATCTTGAACATAACCTTAATTTTTTGGCCCTTTAGTTTACCGGGGACTCCTCCCCTAGGGTAGACCTTGCCTATCCCTAGAAATTTTGGATTTCCTATTAAGGTGACAATGATAGGATATCATGTTTGTTACACCAATCTCCCTTACTTGCCTTGGGCTTTGGGCAAGTACATATTGTGCGATAACATTTTTGGCACTGTTGTCGGGGAACATTGAGTCAATCTTCCTCGAACAACACTTTTTCGGTAAGACTTTATCCAAATCCTTCATTCACATAGATTACCTGGCGACTCCTCCCCTGGGGTAGACCTTGCCTATCCATAAAAATTGGGGATTTCCTGTTAAGGTGACAGTGATAGGATATCTTGTTTGTTATGCCGATATCCCTTACTTTCCTTAGGATTTGGGGCAGTACAGATTGTGTGATAACAATGCCAAAAAGTGATGAGTTCTAGTAATGTTTCAAATTGATGATCCCAAGATACACCAAAAATCACTTTAATTTATCAACCGAGGAGAGCATACTTTCAAAATAACTACAATGTATGTGCAATCTTAGATTTTTTTTTATCATATGTTTTATTTGGGTATTAACAGTTGCTCTTTTGGTGATTTTATTTTGGACTATAGTTATGATATCCTATTAATAAACAAAGGATGAGGGAATTGCAGATGAAACACTTTACAATAGATTTTAAGCATGCATGCCTTGATTCATTATGCTTCATATCTACAAACCCAATTTAAAAATCCCTAGCAACTTTTCCAAAAACAACTAGAAGGATGATATTCTTGGCTTGCTAAGTTTTCTAGTAAGATTAAAACTAATTAGAAATAAATTAACTACTAACTAATCTAAAAATTCCTAGGCAACTTTGTTCAAAGCAACTAGAAATTTTCTTGGCTTGTTGAGTTTTCTAGTAAGATCAAAACCAATAGGGGCAAATCAACTATTAGCAAAAAAATTGAATGACGGAAAGCTTGAAGCAAGGACTAGGAAACTATTACATTACCTCATTCTATTAAAATATAGGAATACAATCAACAAAATATAACACAACTAAACAATAAATAAAATACATTGTCATAACATAGAGGCATCTAGTTGCATTTTGCAAGAGTGGCCCCTTTCTTTTCTACTCACTGGATGGTCTCTAAGAAACTAACTAAAGAACTATGAAGGTAACTAGTAAAGATGATTGAACAAAGATAAAATAAAAACATTTGCATTAACTGTCAAAGCCAGAGATTCTAAAATCTATTTATTTATGCAACATGTCCATTAGGTTCTTTGGTTGTTACCCAATTGTAGGAAAATAACTAACAACTAACTATCTAATCTTTACTTCCTTGTATGCTCTTGATCCGGATTATTTTCGGCACGAAATGAGAGCGGAGATATAATAAAGAAATGCACAGAGATATTGCAGATATTCAATAATATAACAGAAATGTATCAGAGATGCAACCATAAACATAGATATACAGTAATACATGATTTCTATTAACCAGAGAAATGTACAGAGACTGTAAAAATACAGAGTGAAAGACTCGCTAGAATGGTGGCAGCTTATCTCTGAGAAGAGATGTGACGGCTACTC